>JBBPDH010000151.1:6185306-6199735 GCA_037974565.1 Clupeocharax schoutedeni
AAATAAAAGGTTATTTTTGCGATATATTTAAACATTGAGGATTTCTTTAAAAAAAAAAAAAAGTCCCGTCTCGTCTCGTTCTCGTGGGAAAAGCATCTCGTCACACCCCTAATGATGAGTAAGATGAAAGCGAGAAAGCAAGAGTTTCTTTCTCTCTCTCATTGTAATCTTGGCATAAACCGTGTGAGATTCTTCCATTTTGTAACTTGTAAAATATCAAAGTTTGGCTGCTTGTTTTTTATTTGTGTTGTGAATGCTCTTTCTGAAAATTGTATGGGCCAAATTCATTGCTTTTAGAAATGATTTTAATAGGTCAGAGTGTCTTAGAGCTGTGTAGTAATATATCTAATGTCTTTGATTTCAGATGACCCAGAGCCTGTCAGCACTGATGAAGAGCGTTATACCCCAGAGGAGGAGGCTAGAGGAAGGATTCATAAGCCTGAGAGCCCTATACGAGAGAGCTTCCTCAAGAAACACTTTGAAACATTGGCTGACACTGGCAGCATAGGTAGTGCTCATCTGATCAGCTCCATGTTTTCTCTGTGTTAATTTTGATGTGTGCATTTTTAGACCGATTTTAAAAGCTGAATTTTGCTCCCAAACAGGAAACCATCCCAATCCCCAAGGCAGCATTTCAGCACGCTTCCTTTACCAGGGCTCTGATAGCAGGTACAATAATATAGCAATCTAACACATTAATGCACAAATTCTCTAATCTTCAAGCTTTCTAATCATCAAATTATTCCATCCTTATTTTTGTGTATAGAAAGTCCACTTCAATCTTCTCCAAGGCAGACCGCTCATCTGGCCGAGGTCCCAGTGCTAAAGTTAAGCCACTGGTGTCCACAGTACGACCCCTACAAGAGGATAAGGGTCAAGGGACCAGTCTGGACGACAAAGCAGAGTCTAACCCTTCAGAACTGTGTCCACAGCTACGTTCCACCCCTCGGAGGAGGAAGGCTCCTGGAGCACATTCTGGCAGGGTGTCCAGTCCGATGGGCAAGCAATCAGCAGCGCTTCAGAAGTCCATGTCGGCACAGAATCTAACATCAAACAGTACGTGGACCTCTGGACTCTGGACCTAATGTCTTCAGATCACTTTAGAATATGTTTAAGTTGCTACACTTTACTGTACATGCACACATTACTAGCACAGTTGCAATGCAATCACTGTTATTTTTTTGGATTTCAGTTTTTCCCCAGAAACTCTGTGTCTAACATTTTGTGGCTTTATGTACTCAGTCATTTATATTTACTAGGACTAGGCACGTTAACGCATCATTTTTTCGCAAAGTCAACTTATTTACGCAATAGAGACTTTAATGATGCTGCATTTAGATAAATAGACTTTTTCATATGGAGTTAGTCCCTGTTCGCAGCTCCCATGCTTTGGACTCTGAGGGTAACGTGTTTTTCTATAACTAACTAGATAAAATGTGAATGGCCTTTAGTGGCAAGTAACTTTGTTTTTTATATTTGATTTGATGACATTGAAGTTGAGATTCAGAAATATTTGAACTGCAGCTGTGTGACTGGTTAAAGGGAATGCTGCTGTTAAAAAGCTCCTAATTAAGTGTTTGTAAGTTTTGCTATATGAACAGAAGTGCAATAACATTTTGTCTGCAACCATGAAATTATTGTTTTAATTTGAGTTGTTGCCCAGCATTAAGCCTTAATCTTTATCATTTTACCATTAGTGCATGAACTGGATGTGTTTTTTTTAGGGGTGGGGAATCTACATTCCACAATTAGGGAGTGAAGGGTTTTTTTTAATTCAATTTTAGCAGTGTTTTATGTACTTCACAATTTTTTTCCTCTGTGCAGATCGGAGGTCCATGACCCCGTCCCGTTTGAAGCATGAATCTCGAACATCCGTGCCTCAGCTGCTTGTGGAGAGAAGTGATTCCAGGGTGCACCTGCATCACACTTCCTCCACTGGGTCCTCCTCTCCTCTGCCCTGGGAGAGTCCCAACACCAGCTGTGTCAGAGCTCGCTCCTACATGAACCCCACCACCAGCTTCATAGCCAAGGTCAGCCGTTCTGGATCCAGTGGAGACAGTCTACATCTGGGCCTGCCCAGTGGGGAAGCTTTGCCGTGCCCTACACCTTCATCCTCACCTCCCAGCCCATTTTATGCCAGTGCGCCTCTTTTGCCAACTCCTAATACGTCCCTTCCTGGGTCATCCAACCAAAGTGAATCAAGATCGAACCGAAGTGGATCGCAGACTCCACCTCCTAAAAGTACCAGGGCCAGAGTCTTTGGATGTCCCAGTAATTCTGTCTCAGAACCTTGCAGCAGATCCACTCCTATAGCTAATCCTGAAGTTGTTACTACTCTAAAAGACTCTTTTGTTAGACCTGCACACCATCTTATAGACACTGGCTGTCTAAAGGATCAGACAGAAGCTGCAAAGCCTGCTTCTCCTCATCTTGCCTCACAGCCTACACCTTTGAATGGTGGTCTGAACCCTGAGAGTGTCTCCTATGCCCAGCAACATGAGCGCCCTCAGCTGGCTGTTCAGGCCTTCACTGTGATGTCCGAGAACCAGACTGATCAAGGTTGGCACCGCCGACGTTCTTCCTCTATTATCCTGGCGTCTGTGCCCTTTCATCTTCCTCTTCATTGCAGTTCAGCCTCTCTGTGGCCTCTCTGCTTCTCTTCTCCTCACTCAGTTCATTCGTGCATGAACCATTACTGTCCGAGTGGTGAGTCTGATTTTTCTCTTATCCCTTACTGTGATCCTTGTCTAGCCCACTTAAGCTGCAGTGAGGAGTACTCCATAACAATGTCCAAGCTTTGAACCCACATCTTGTTGTACCTTGAAATAGCTTTTAGGTCATTGACACATGCTGTCCGTCAACAAGAGCAATTTCCTAAAGATTTTCTGATTTCCTGCAGAGCCCTCAGTGAACCTGGAGATGTGCAGGCAGGCTGCTGCTGAGCTGTGCAACAGCATGAAGAAAGCCACCCAGCTCTACAGAATGGTAAGATCTTGAGATCTGTTTACTACTACTTAAGTTCTAAATATAACTTGAACCTCAATGTTCTCAATCCCTAGTTTTAATGAAGCTGGAGATATTGTAGCACACACCGTTTCAGTTGTGGCCTGTTTTTAGTTTTGTCCAGTATCAGAGCTTATCTAGGCACTTTCTAATGGACGAGCATCAGCTATATTAAGCCTGTTCCAGTTCTGGACATTTTTCAAGGCTCTTTTACATTGTTTTCATTCTGTTTACGCCACTGCTGTAAGAAAAAAGGTACAGGGAAATGTGTGGCTCATGAGGTACAAACAATATAACTGTGCCCTCAAAGGTACAACTTAATCTTCAAGATCCATTTGTGTTCTTAATTTGGGAACATTACGTTCACTTAACCACTGGAAAGGTACACACTTCTAATTTTGCTAACTGAAACTTTTAAGTAAGAAAGTACTGTTGAAATGCATTGTCCAGAAAAGTGCCTTTGACTGGAATAGCCTGATAACTTGAGGCTATCTGTCCAGTCACAGTGTTTGTATTCTGAAACATAACGTTCTCTTTTGGGGGCAGTGGGAGAGAACAACACTTGCTATGCTGAACTAGCTATATTTGTCAAGGCATTAGTATATCAGTTACATTTAAAAATGAGTGCATGGCTGTTAAGACTTGCACATAAGTTGCTGAAATACAAAATTTACATCATAAAATTGTAATTTCAGAAAGGCAAACCTAACATAACAATGCATGCATTAAATAGTGTCACACAATGTATAGTTTACTGCTGCACAGTTTGCTGTAGCAGTGTATTGATGGCCTAGCCTAGGCTCAGTCTAAAGGGACTGATTCACTGTCCTGTTTTCTCTGCTGTATACTGTTCATGTATGGTAATGTACTTGGGCTGGGGGCAAAAACTTTGCAGCACCTAGTTTAGCTGCTCTGTTGTGTGTTGTTTTAGGTGAGCTCCCCTGGTGGGGAGGTGAGTACAGAGCAGCAGGAGATGGAGCGTGTGCTCGCAGAGGCTCTGCTACTGGTGCGCACAGAGCTGGAGGCCATTCCCCGTCCAGAACCAGCAGTGGGAGTGGCTGAAGGGGGAGAGCGGACCTTGGCCCTCTTGGAGCAGTTCTCTCAGCTCCTGCTACAGTCTGTGGAGAAGAGACTCGACCACAAAATCTAACCTCACACCTACTGGACCAGACTAGTGTTTCCACAGACGTTAAACTCTGAATCATGCACTCCCTGCCCTTCCAGAAAGGGCATATGAAGTAATGAACAAATGAGCCAGCTCTACATAGAATTAGGTCTGCTAATTTTATACCCTCTTTTTTGAGGTTTAGGTGTTTTTATAATATTCTTGAACAAAAGTCCTTGTTCAGTTTTAGTCAACCATTTAATTTTGTTGTGTTAACGGATACTCATCCGAAAATTATGTTTTGATGTCCAGTATGTAGATGTGTGTTATCCAGTATGTTTCTCAGAGAGGAGCTATATTTGTATTTTTTTTAATAAAGTTTTAAGTGTCCATTTAGTGTGACTGATTTGCTTGTTACAAAATATCAGCAAAAAGTTACTTTTACACAATTTTCCGCTTAACCCAAGGTGTCAGTCAGCAAAGACGTGCTTTGTGTCCAGATGTTGGGTCTTTAGTTTAAAACTGGAGCTACAAAGTTAATATTTGGTAACAAAAACTAGAAGTCAGTAGTCAAAAGGTGCCACAGACCTGTTAAGAATGGCTTGCTGTGAACTATAAAAATGAATAAAACTTCACCGCTAGAAGAACTGGTGTTCATGTCATTCGTGAAGGGCTGAAAGAAATTTGGGTAAGGGATTTGTGTTGACTTCTAGCTTTTGCCTTGTGCATTAACCTCATAGCTGCAATTTTAGTAAAGAACCACATCTAGGTGTGTGTGTGTGATCGAGAAAGAGTCATTTGGTCCTTCTTGGGATTACTGCACCACCAGTTTCACCTACTTTTCATATTAATGAAACCAAATGAATACTGGGGAAATGTAGTTTATAAAATAGTAACTTATTTTGAGCTTTGTCTTAGTTCTTGTATGTTACATTTGATTAGTACTTCAAAACTAATTTTCTATCAATACATGTTGACTATAATAATACACAGTCTCTTTCCATATTATAGCTCACATTAGGAAAAACAACAGATCGTTATATCACACTATATGTTGGAAAAACATTAACACATTTTGTAACCAGGGGAATGTTCAGTTGAAACAGGGAGAGCATTAAGGGTTTTGAGAATGTGGACCGCTTGTTCAGTCTATAATGAATATTTGCTGTACTGGAACATAATTTCAGTGCTGAACTGTACAGTGTTGGGGGACAGCAGGGTAAAGTGTGGAGTTCTTTGGCTGTTGCTTTGCAGCCCAGTGCAGCATGGCTGGTTAAAGCCAGAGGTGTCTGTGTCTCAGGGCAGCGTGTCCACGGTGACTGAGGTTAGACTGACGTCGTGGAGGATGTTGATACGGTCGATTTGGTTAACCTCTTTGATACGGTGCTTGAATTCAAACATTGGCGTGGCATTGACCGCCACCTTGAACTCACTGATTGTGCAGAGGATCTTCATCTACAGAGGAAGAGGAGAGCCTTGTAAGCCTGTAGTTATGTGTAGAGCTCATCCCTACATTCAACTTAACATTGTACTGGAATTATCTCAGTTACTTAAGAGCTCAAGGCTCACTAGGATATTTGGATTAATGCTGTGATCTGATGATATGAGCTGGGGGTCAAATTTTCTTTTCCCAGACAAAACTTATTAAACACATTTAAGATGTAAGTGAAATATGAAGAAAGTCAGTCTCTTACCTCAAAATGATGCCCTGCAATAAATGGAAACGGTCCTAGAAGGTTCCTTTCTTCTGTCCCCCACCTGTCCCCCAGTTTGTGGTTGCGGACAAGGACTTGCTTCCCCTTCTCGTTGAAGCGTGGGTTGATATGCAAGGCTATATCGTTACCACGCAGGAAATTCACAGTGAACCTGGGAGGAGTTAGGTTTAATTGTTTATTGTGCCATAACACAATAGATACATTGTTTAAAAGATTTTAAAATGTTTTCACTTACATTTTAGCATCAGGCTTAACCATGCCTCTTACTGTAAGCATCAATTTGTCATAGATGCCTCTGGGGAAGTTCATGTTGAAGGGCACTGACTGAGATACAGAATAAAAAAAGTTTACTATTTTTGGTTTCATTCCCTTTACTGGCACTGTAGAAGATGAGAGTGAGTGACGTGGAAAAAATATGTTATAATACTTTTTACAAGCTATACATATTTTGCTTTTCTGAGACTTGATTTGTTGTAACCTAGCAGCAAAATAGCTGAGGCATATTTTCAAAACTAACTGCAAAAAAGCATTTTTTTATTGACTATGAAACCAATCAGTCGATGGGAGCTCCATCTGAATCTCTTTTTAGAAAAACATGCTGTTGGTTTGTATAATTAAAGCACTTATTATGTCCATAATATGGTCAGAGGGGCATACTGCAAAGTAATTTTAGGTGATTGTATCATGGCATGTCTGCCAATAAGTTCCTGGAGTGATGCCATAGGAGAAACATTTTATTCCCTAAAAAACATGTTTATAAATGATGTAATTGCGGTATAGGTAGGAGCACATAATACAATGTTAATTGTGTTCTCAAGAAACTTTCTATTATTTGAAAATGTGTCGTCAATCTTATTTACGTAAATGCTTCTTCTAAGAACTATCAGTTGAGAGATTCTTTAGGGAACCAAAAAAAACCCAAACCCGTTCTGGCACCTTTATTTTAAAGAGTAATCTGATCATTTCTCTAATCAAAATGCTGTCATTAAGCTTCATTATAGTGGATGTAGAAGACACATTCAGTTTAATGTTAAGTATCTTACCACGGGACCTGTAGATGGAGCTGGGGGCCATGGCTGCGGTTGGCCTCCAGTGGGACCCTGACCGGGCCATCCGGACTGCCCAGGGTTTCCAGACCACCCAGGATGAACTGGGGTGGGAAGGTACCCTGTGGGGGTAGGGAGCTGAGCAGGCCAGCTGGGCTGGATAGGTTGGCTGGGCTGGATAGGTTGGCTGGGCTGGATAGGTTGGCTTGGTTGGCTTGGTTGGCTTGGTTGGCTGGGCTGACTGGGTTGAGCAGGTTGACTGGGTTGAGCAGGTTGAGTTGTTGGAGGAACAGGCCAGCCTGGCTGGTTAGGTGCTACTGGTTGGGTTGGAGGCCAGTTTGGTGCACATGGCTGCATTCCAGGCCAGGCAGGCTGGTTGGGCTGAGAGGGCCAGCAAGGTTGGCAGTGTTGCCCTGGCCACACTGGTGCCCCTGGTTGCTGAGTGCCCTGGCAAGGCCATATACTGTTACCCTGCTGACCAGATGGACAACTCATTCTGTCTGAGAGCTGCAGGTTAAGGAATACAAAAGTATTAATGCATTCGTTCTGCAAACAGTAAACCCAAGACAGACATACATTTATGGTATTTTTTACTCACATCCTACTGTTTTTTTTGCAGTTTTACTTTGATCATACAATTTTAAAAAAAGCTGAACTGGAAGATGTGTATTGCGAATTTTCAAATAAAATTAGTTTGTTCAAATTAATATTACAATCACCTGTCAATTTAAGGAACCTATACTCGCAGTTATTTGTATAACCACAAGAGGTCTCTGCATGTTTCACCCAAATCATCATGTAAATCAGAAGCTCTTAGTTTTCTTAATCTCCCTTTAATTTAAATTTAGGAAAATCATGTCATCACACTTCTTGCAGACATTCTAACATTAAAATGTGACTGCATGGACAGAGATTCCTTACACTTCCTTGTATAGTACGTTTACTCATGACTTGCCTGTAAGTTTAAAGAGCCCAATGGATATAACAATGGATATAATTCTCTTCGAAATAATTCAGAAAATGTGACATTGCATGCATCTTTAGCAAGTAAATGAAAAAAATACAAATTTCTTTTGTTATCTCAAATCTTCACACACATACTGTTTCACAACATATTTGTGTGTGTAGTGAGAAAGATTCAAAAAGTCTTTAAACACTATTGTGTTTTTTTTCTTTATGAACTGAAGAAGATATTTCCCATTACCAACAATTAACATTCAGGAGAATTCTGAAAATCCCTCAAACACGCACAAGAAAAAATTACAAAGTATTCCATACCTGTGCAGATGCAGAGCAGACTGAGATACACAACTGCAGATGACCTTAGGGAAGACCTAAAAGATACTTCTTCATATATATGCCCTTCTCTTGCTGACCACTCCCCGTTTCCTGGTGTTCAAAATTTCTGGGAAAACCACACCCAGAAGAAGAAATGTCACATTCCACCTTATTACTGCTAAACAAGGTTTTAGAAAATAACAACTGGGGTTTAGACAGAGTGATCAAACACACCATTTGTGTGATTTGATGTTGTAACTGAGCAGTAAAAGTTAGACAGGTTTGCCTTTGTGTGAGTCCAGTTTTGGTAGTCTGATGGTGTAGCTTCCCATCCATAAATCCATTACATGAACCACTTGTCCTATCTTTAACCCTAACCAGGATCATGGGGGGTGCTGGAGTTTAACCCAGAAACAAAGAGAAACACCCGGGACAGGTTGTCAGTCCATCACACGGCAGACACACAGACAAACACTGTCATAAAACATTCATACCCGGCTGCAATTTAGCATATCCAGTTCATCTAATGTGCATGTCTTTGGAGTGTGTAAAATCACTATCAATAAATGCAATGGTTTATATTCTACTCCAGTAGGTTTATAAAGGTCCAAAGGTTTGGGGGTCACACTTTCAGTGGTGCATGCAATAAATCACAGCATTGGCCTTGAGATGCCCAATACTCCATATGTCACATACTAAATGCTGTACTAGATCGTAGCACTGTTACTGGAGTGGTCTGTCTGAACTGATATGTGGTTGGATTGGGACAAAAACCCAGAAGCCGAATTATTTTCTCTCTGTGTCCATCTGTCAGTGGATTAGAGCGGTTGGGGCAGGAATGCAGCTGTGTGGACAAACAGACTTCTTTTTATCCTCAAAGAACTATCAGAGCATTCAAAGATGTTGCCATGGAAACCAGGGGTAATTGTAAATAGGGAACACTTGGACACATGCAGAAATACAGTCATGCGCAAGGGTTCGGGCACCCTTGGTCGAATGGAATGGTTTATTGATTTTCCAAGTGGAAAGTTTATGTTTGTCCCTTGCAGAGGATCTGTTAACTTACAGTGCTCTGCAAAAGTTTTTATCAGGTTTCTTTTGGATTACAAATAACACTTGGATATTTTATGCTGTCTTGATTTATTTTTGACAACAGACGCACAAAACGAATTCATTTAAAGTTTTTATGTAAGAAAATACATGTGACAAATATTGCTTCCTGAAAAACGGCTTACCGTTGGCCCGTCTGTGAATTACCAAGAAATTCATATTTTCTGGATAAAATACACCCCTAATTCATTCATCAGGGGACTTTAAATCGGAAGAAAAATATAGTATTTTTCTACAAGATATTGGAAAAGACAGAATAATACAGTGTTTAAGACTGCAGTGTTTGAGACATTTGCTGAGACTGGAGTGAATATAATCCCAATAGTATCAAGAGCATTGCATAAAACTGGCTTGCAAGTGAGGGTGGCTATGGAGAAGTCATAACTGAAGAAATAATACATCGAAACCATGGAATACAAGTGAGGGACAAGACAAAAATGACCAAAATTGTATACACTATTTGTGGCGCAAAGCTAACCCTCCTTAAGCCTGAAGAAACATTATCTCAACAGTGAAGTATGAAGCTGGTAACACCATGCTGTCAGGACCTTGTTAAAATTTAGTGAAGGGTGAAAACGTCCAGATCTCGATTCAGATTTTGTGGAACTACTTAAAAATTGTCCTCCACAAGCATTATTTAACCAACCTGAACATCCTACTCAGATAGTAAGCATATGCTGGTCCAATAATGCTCTTTGTTTTAGTGCTGGAATTGGAAATCAAATGCTGACTTGTGGGCAGCATAGTTTCCATCATTAATGAGCAGTTGTTTTGGTATTGGTTTGCCTGAAAATACAAAACCAGAAACCAGGACTTTAAAGATCTTGAACACCAGTAAATCACTCTACAGTGTACAAAGTTGGTAGAAACAACAGACCTAAAGCTGTTATTGCAGTTAGAGGACAGTCTACCTAGCACTAGTTCTTGAGAACTTATGTAGCAGTTTGAAAAAAATCATTTGATTTTAAAGGTTGGCTGACTAATTATGAACGTTAATTGTAATTAAAATACTTTGTAATTCAGACAAGAATTCGAAAACTAATTTGTATTCCAGACACAGCTGATGACTTTTTCCGGGGGCTAAAGGGAGCTGTTGCAAGGAGCTGTATTTTCACATAAAAACAGTTATGGCATAATTTCACCAGAGGTGCTTAAACTTTAGTATTCCCAAGCAGGTATACACAAGAATGTTTTCTGTGTATTAGGCAGCACACAAATGACTTCTCAATCTGTTTGGGGCAGCCCTCACTTTCTAATAATTCTTTCAAATGGAATGTTACTAAACAGAGAATGACAACGTGATATACATTATTTTGCCATCCTTGTCTTTGAAACACCATTCTCACCATGGCATGGTCAGTGTGACAATGTGTTGATGTCAGCAGTCATGAGACTCTTACTAACTGCTCGAAAACATGCACTGACTTGACAAGTCAGGAGTGCAGTAATGCAATTACAGTGGATGAGTCGGCCGAGCTGTTGTGTAACACTGGTCATCTGTAAAGGCCCACTGTTTAGAGCTGGGCGCCATATAAGAAAAGCCGGATCTCAAACTATAACAACCTGAGGAGTGGATCACCAAGTTTATCATTTCACACAACAGTTAAAGCCAGTGATCATTAATCATTCATTTAATATGTCTATAAACATCAACGTATCTATTTTAGCACAATCATTGTTATGGATACTGATGTGTTATTAAGGGAGCTCTAATAACTTCATTACCGTCACATGACTCTGGAGAAGTCGCAGACCTTCAGAAGCAAATTAAGTCACAGTGACCACGGTTACAGAGCAAACAAACAGTGGGCAGCACAAACACAACTACTCATCTCCCCTTTTTCGCTTCAGTATCTTCTTCCTCAAAAGCAATTTTTAGGTCGGAGATAACGGACCGGTCTGATGAAGCGCAAGGCTCCATTTTTTTTACATAATAAAACACTGTACATGTTAATGAACACACTGGTTGATTTTATTATTATTCTTTTAATCATTATTCCCCAAAAATGTCTCTTAAAGTAATGAAAATCCCTTACCCCAAATGTATTAGACCGGCCAAGACACTTTGGCAAAGAAAATGTCACACTGGAGCTAAAAGACTACTGTATGAGAGTGCACTGCTTCAGAATAAGTTGAGTTGTTAGAAAAAATAGACGTGCTGCACAGAGTAAGCATATTATAAAATGTGTAGCAATGGTCTTAAAGTCCAACCCTGTCTATTACTAACATGTTAACATTTAATTCCATTTGCTTTTCAAGGAAAAGGGGCATTTACACCAGTCAGCCAGAATTAATATTATTATCCCCTGCCTAGTATTGTGTAGGTCTACTTTGTGCTGCCAAAACAACTCTGACCTGTTAAGACATGAAATCCACAAGACCTCTGAATGTGTGCTGTGGGATCTGACACCAAGACGTTAGCAGCAGTTCCTTAATGTCTCTGCCATGGATCAGTGTTTATTGAGCACATCCCACAAATGCACAGGTGAATTGACATCTGAGGACAAAGTCAAAACCTCAATGTTCCTTAAACCATTCATTTTTTGTAGTGTGGCAGAGAGAATGATCCTGCTGAAAGAGGTAACAGCAATTAGAATTCACAGGAATTCTGTTGCCGAGTAGTGTGTACTTGTTCCGTCGCTCCATGGTTTAGTTCTAATGCTCACATGTATATGGTAGGCGTTCTTGATTGTGGATAACAGGTCAGCACAGGTCACCTTTCAGTAGTGACAGAACATTTTCAGCAGTGTGATCTGCAGTGACTCTTCTGTGCAATCAGGCCAGACGGCTAGCCTTTGCTCTCCATGTGCATCTGTGAGCTCTGGGTGCCCATAACCCTGTCAACAGTTCACTGGTTGTCCTTCCATGAACCACATTTACTAAACACAGCACTCTGACCCAGTCGTCTATCCATCTCATTTTGAACATGTTACAGTCAGCCAGATCCTTATTCTTGGTTATTTATCCTGCGTCCAACATCAACAGTTTAGTCATGTCCAGTTCCAATTACTATTCATTATTCCCCAGTTACACAAAACCACACACACTGTTCAAAGTAATGGCGCATTTCTTCCAAGCCATTTGAAACATTACTACATCTTTTGGATGTGCCACTAACACAGTATCACCAGACGGCTCAACATGCTTGAAGGAGAATGCTAAATGCTAATTCTGGTGCTAGCTATTGCTAGCTACGTGTGATGCTAAGGTCAATGGTGCTCGCTTGGACTCCTGGCCGTAGATAGCTGTGGAATCACTTACAAACCTGTTTCAGAATAGTAGGGCCAATGCTTAGAACACCTCTCAGGCACCACAGGAAAGGAGATTATATTTGAATCTTTGAACATAATATTTGGTTAATAGAAACTGAAGGAATGTGTGTGGTCAATACAGTGTGTGTGAAGGCATTGCAACAATCTAATCTGTCACAGTTTTATTTATTGACAGCCCTGAAGACGTATTCTAGGGTTCCCCCACAGTTCCCCCAACTCTGTTTAAAGTTTAGTACTATTTTCTGAGATGGTATGACATTATCCTATGCATAAAAAGGACAACACTGCACACCTTAAACATTTTGTGCACTTTGGTTTGTTCTTTTCAGATGCCAGTATATCATTGTCTGACACTACATAAGCAAGTAAGCTACATTGAAAAGAGGAATGTTGTATAATTGGCTATACAATGGGTTTAGCAGATACTGAGCTTGTGCTGAAATTGGAATTACTTATACGAAGAAATGTCTTTCTACCAGTTGTGACCCTTCCCCAGTTAATATAGGAGGAACCTCTCAGCCTATTCAAGGAAGCAATTGGTGTCATGAGGGGACGGGAGAAGATGGAAGTCATCAGTTAGTTAACAGCTGTACGACAGTCCATGTTTTCTATGCACAGAAAGTGGATGATTGCTTATCTACTATGGCCCTATGAGCACACAAAGACACCCTGCAGCAGGAGAACACAGTGTCAGCTGTGGGCGCGCCATGCAGTGTTAAGTGTTTGTGTGTATGTGTGTGTACTGCCAGGTCATCTGGGACCTGGGTTGGGGAATTTAAATCAACACTGATATTCACCACAATAAACACCCTGTTGAGCAAGAAACATGTGAGTGAATTGCATGTAAATGATTTAAATGAATAGGAGTGATAATCTGCCATAAGTTACATAAAATACACATTACAAAACTGTTTCACCAGAACGTGGTGCCAGTCGTAATTCCAAGAAGCTCTTAATAAAATCCTAATAGAAATAGATCATGGATGGATGAATGGATGGTATAAACAGTAATTGTAACAGTAAATGGGAAGTAGTGTGTTCTCTGTAGAGGATATAATAGTTAGACAAAGAACTTTTGGCATAAAGTCTACAAGCTTCTCCAGGTGAACAAGCCAGTTGAATGATATTTTTACTTCTTCAGACAAATTGGGTTTACAGAATGAATATAATTTTAAGATGATTAACCAGATTAAAGAGCTTAGACAGATACAGCAAGATATTAAAGGTTAAACCAATTTTCAAAGTATCTCTTTTACAGCTATTATTTACTGTCCTTTCTGCTGAGTATGAAAGTAAGTAAGTCATTTTGAAGGAAATGTTCCCACACTCTATTTCTTATTGAGCATTCGGGCATGATTGTTTTTTTTTTTTTGCCTTCTGCTCACAAAAGAAAGTCCCCCCAATTACTTGTGTAGAGCACAATCTCACATGATTCTTGTAACTTAGCGGTTAGGGCATTTGTCCTGAGCTCAGGAAGATGCATGTTCTATTTCCAAGACTCTGAACAAGGTACTATCCCCACACACTGCTTCCTGGGCACTGTGTTCCTGGCTGCCTGCTGCTTCACTTGGTAAATGGGTTCAATGTTCACACTGTGGTGTGTTCACTTTTGACAGGATGGTCACTTTCATCTTCACTAGTGTTCAAATTTGTTGAAATCTGGTGACTGTCTACAAAGACACCACTCCCATCAAAAAGTGATCTGTCAGTAAAACTTATTAGAAATGACCCCTAATACTAATAACAAGGCCACTCATGTTGCTCACTGTAGGGATCATGCACTCTGTTTGTACTATTCTCTTTGTGTACGCTGCGCTTTTTCCCAGTTGTGGATGACATAGAACAGGGGTCACCAACCTTTTTCATACTGAGAGCTACTTCAAGAGTAATAAATCATACA
>JBBPDH010000151.1:6246005-6253505 GCA_037974565.1 Clupeocharax schoutedeni
TTTTCATAGGCTAGCTATGGTGCTGCATGTGCATTTTGTTCATCCTAACTTGTTTGCAAATCTTAAAAAAAAAAAAAGTTAGAAAAGCAAAAAATAAATAAATAAATAAAAACCTTCACTGTTAAACCTATCTCGAGTATAGTGGCATTTTCCCCATATCACCCACCCTTTGACAAGATTCACAATTACAATTTTGTATTTATAGTTCACACTGGTTTCTATTTCTGTTTTGGAAAAATGCTTATATTTTCTATGAGCTTCAAAAACGACAAAAACATATTTTTGAATAACAATAAAATGAACAAACTAACAGCACAAGGCTCAGGAGACTGATTGACAGTTCATCATCTGCTTGCGGACCCTCTGTGTTTTTTTTTTTTTTTTTCAAAAAGGAGAGGATAAGTAATCAAGGCTAAGTTGGAAGAATTACACGTAATTAAATCTTGTCACCAACCTCCTAATTAGGTGAAAGGACGTAATGAATTAAAGAGTGATTATGTGCTAATAAGCTGAGAATATTGCCCTACACGTGACCCCCATTAGCAAGAAGTATCCCATGATTGTCCCCTGACAGATTTTGGCCATATGCTAAAGTTTTTAAATAATCTGGTATTTTACACTCTGTAACTTTTTATCTTGTTCTTAAGCTGTTATTTGTAATATTTCTTTAGATAAAGCTGTCTGACTTTGGGTTCTGCGCCCAAGTCTCAAAAGAAGTTCCAAAGAGAAAGTCCTTGGTCGGCACACCGTACTGGATGGCACCAGAGGTCATCTCCAGATTGCCCTATGGCACTGAGGTGAGTAGAGTAGGACTTGGGAGATTTTGAATTAGTCTCAAACTCCACCCAAGCTTTTGTGCACTGTGGTTTACGTGGTGCTTGTTAAAATGGCTACACACAGCTGAAAAGAATGTCCAGATACACATAATGAACAGATGTCTGACGCTTTTTTAGGTGGATATTTGGTCTTTGGGGATCATGGTGATTGAAATGGTGGACGGGGAGCCACCCTACTTCAACGAGCCTCCACTGCAGGCCATGAGGAGAATACGGGACAACCTCCCGCCTCGATTAAAAGAATCGCACAAGGTGAGGGCTGAGTGACTTTAACCCTGAGGAGTGTATTAGTGAAATCTGATTTCAGCAAATAAATATACCCTAAAACCTGAGTTTGCTGTGCTTTTGCTTTAGCCGCTGTTCTCTGCAAATTTGCTCTTTTTGCCCATTATGTGCATTTTTATGTGCTGCCCTTAAAAAAACCCCAGTAGCTCATCATGACATCTGACACCTTGAGTATAAACACAAACATCCATATAAGAAGTTCTTCTGCCATATGGCGATGATTCACCGTCCGTTGCACTTCCACTCTTGTCGCTCCTGTTTTAAGGGTTAAGTGGTGTAGACACTTAGATTTCACCTTTACACTTAAATATCTGTTGCTTTAGCCTTATTTCTTAACTTTTGCCCTGGAGCTAATTTAGCTAACATTTTTCTCTGTAAGGGAAATTACTTTTGCTTTGTCAAGGTCCTATAATGTGTTAAATGTTTTACATTAAAATTCTGCAGAAACCTTGAGATTTAAGCTCCCAGTTTGCATGCTTCTAGCTGATTACCTGTTAGCTATATTAGCCTTGCAGATCCAGTGCAAAATTTAAGAAACACACATTGGACACTAAACTTGACTGATGGACCACATTTGGAATAAGGAGAAACGTGTGTAATTTTTCCACCAAGCTAGTCCCTGAACACTACATTACACCCCAGAATGTCTTATAACATGCAAATATTTCAAGAGCAGTGTCTTTTATTATTAGCGGTTTATGATGGTGTTGCCACATCTGTTCTCCTCCTTCCCCAGGTATCGTCAGTCCTCCGAGCCTTTTTGGACCTGATGTTGGTGAGGGAACCTTCACAACGTGCTACAGCACAAGAACTCCTCCAGCACCCATTTCTCAAGCTCTCAGGACCCCCCTCCTGCATAGTGCCTCTGATGAGGCACTACCGGCACCGCTGAGCTCTGGCCAGCAGGGCGGCGACAAACCTCACCTAGTACAACATGCCGAGATTCCTGATTATATGTAACTTGTGGATAAAAGACACTGACACCTGTAACCGTACGTAGTTTAGATGAAACAAAAGCAAACAAGAGAGCATCTATTAATACAAAACAATAAATAAATAAAGAATACCACAGTGAGGTGAATATATTATGGCCTCTAGTAGCGCTGCTGGCTGCAGCCATGGGTGTTCAACTCTTTATTAGACACCTAGCAAAAACTCTGTGGGAGTGATGTGTCTGGTGCAGTTTTTTCTCTTTCTAAGCTGTGCGTCCTGACTCCCTGTCTAGAGTTGTGCTGTAGTAGTCGCAGACTAGAGTTTAGGGCAGTGAGGAGCCACGGTCAGCGGACTGGGCTGAAGAGCTGACGGGCTGCAGGTGTACGATGGCCACTGAGGAACACTAAAGAGGGTGTATTCAGGAAAGACAAGATGCTGGAGGAGGAGGGATGGGCCAAGCGCCAGATTTGACTTGTGAGGATGTAAGGCTGTTACACTACGGAGGGACAGACGGCTTTTGTTTTGTTTTTTGTTTTTCACGTTTATTTTCTTCTCACACTAACAATGAAAATGTATTTGAGAGGAATTGTAAGTTTTTCTGTACAGTTTTGATAATCTGCAGTATTTTGTTGTGATGTAACCATTGTGATATGGGCAGTATTAAATAGAATCGAAGAGTTTCTGCGAGAGATCTTTCCTACTGTTTATAATCCATTTTTGACTAAGAAATGCAAATAGCCTCACTAAACACACCCTTAACTGTTGGAGAATACCTGAATATATTTATTTATCTGACATTTGTAGACAGAACTTCCAAGTCAGTGTGGCGAGAGAGGTGTTGCCAGAATTTTGTATGCTGTTTTAAAGTATTATTTATTTTTGAACTGAAGGTTTATTTTTCAGTAGTGTGGCCTTTTTTTCATTTTGGTTCTCGTTTTGAATACCTACAAAAAAAGAGCGATGTTGGCTGTATCATCCGTGCAGGCTGTAACAGACAAGCAATAATCCAACAGCTATTTATTATCGTGGTATCAAACGCTTGTGCACTGGTGACTGCACAGATTTTTCTTTTTGTGGAAGGGAGATGTAAAATGTCTTTTACTTTTAAACCACTGACACATGGCTACTACCTTTAAGCATTCATACTCATTCAAGAAGCACTCACCTAAAAATCTAGCAATATTGATGTTCAACGTGATACGTTTTTCATTTCGGTACTGGTCTCCCTGTAAAAGAGGCACCTCTGGTCCTGTCTTTCTCCCATTAGTCACTGTGATCTGTAAATACCAACATCACCGTGTCTGCTTCTGGCAAACCTGAAGAACGGTCAGGCTCGAATGAGTATACCTAACTGTAGTGTCGCTTGTACAGTGATCTTGCATGTGTGTCATCAGTAAAGCTGGTTTCAATAAAAAAGAGCAAACAGAAATGGCTACAGAGTTCTTTTGGGCACCATCTGAAGCGTGTAAACCGCTAAAGCAGGCCGAGCTTGCGGTTTAAGAATAGCACCATCATTCGAACCGTGTCAACTGGAAACATAATGAATGTGCGCTTTAAGTAGCTGCACAGCACATAATTCACTTTCAAACATTAGCATTTAGAAAAGGTGGAAATGATGGTTAACGACCGGCTACACCAGTCAATTCATTTTCTCATCAAAACTGCAGCGGGATTATACTTTATATATAGCTTTTTTTAAATTGTATTTTATATTGTACTTGTTTTTTATGTAAGTTATTATGCAGTTACTCTTTTTAAAAAATGTGTGTTCAAAGCTAAAGTACATTTATTAAGTGAAAAGACCCCAAATGTACAAACACTATGGCAGAATTTAAACTACAGTGCATTAAACTGCAATAAACATATTGAAGTGTGTTCTCTGTACAGGATGCCTACCTATTTTAAAATAAAATATTATGGATTTTGCTTACAATTGCGTCCCACAATACAATGTTAACAGTAGTACACAGGTGCTTCAGGGACTCCATATGACTGATAGGCTCATAGTTCATGGTGCCAACGCAGGCATAGCTGGTCATCTGTTTTCAGTTGAGCCACTTCTGCTCACATTTCCAATACAAGCTCGGAGTCAGAGTCTCAGATCAATACTCCATCTCCCCAGCCTTAGAAACACAGCACAGCACAGCACACAAGCATTAATCACTCCTCTCATCCTCTTATATTGATTGTCATTTTGTTTTCCCACTGTTTTCTCTGTGTGATGCATTCAGGATATATCTAATATTGATCTACCTTAGTTGTTTTGCTGATAGTCCACATTGATTTTTCATTTGATTCAATTTCTGTGAATTTTTTTATTACTTAAACCACTGTATGTGCTCATATGAAAGCACTGAACTAACTAAAGGAGAAAAGAAAAAGATTCCACATGATATGATAATAAAACATAGGACTTTGATATAAATCTGGGGAAAAAGCTCTACAGCCTTGTCTTGTGGGTTTTATGTTACTTTAAGTAAGTAAACTAAAGTGTGTGTGTGTGTATGTGTGTGTGTGTGTGTGTGTGTGAGAGAGAGAGAGAGAGACTAGCCTTAAAAAGGCATGGACTAGGGAAATGGACACACATAAAATAATTTATTCTTGAATAGAATTTCGCACACAAAATGTTGCATGGTTTTTCATTGCATCAGCCATGTGGCAGGATAAATCTTAAAATAGCTTAATTGTATATTCTCTGTATCTTTATAATAGAACTGAAATATCTTTAGTTGGGCACACTCAACACAGACTGACATTGGTATGGCACACAACATGATCATCTATGTGTCAAATATAGCAAGTATTGTTTTTTACTTTACACATGTGCAAAACCATGAAGAAATCTAGAAACGGAAATAGGCAAACTAACCAAATTTGAGATGCTGGGACCAAAATGTTGGGCAGCAGACGTAAAAGCTGGGAAGCACAGGTCTCGAGACAGGAACTGGCTCTTCCCCTGATGGCGGGCATGGGCCACGGTGCATAGATAGTCTTTACATGTTCTTATAGAGGGAGCGGTCCCGGGGCAGCTGGGGCTGGTGCGCAGTCAGTTTGAGGTGGAAGTGGTAGACGGTGACGGTGATGACAATGATGAGGCCCAGAATGAGACCCAGCACAAGCGGCAGAGTCTCCTCCAGTCGTTCCCGCTGGTCCGTGATGCACTTGTAAGCTGTGTTAGAGCAGGACAGTAGTTAATGCACTGCCATTTGTATATTCAGTATTTGCCCTATGACCAGTTACAATATAATAAGCAATTGAGCTGTGATAACCTGGTATATCATTTATTTTCTTTAAACCCTTTATAGACATTGTTTCTAGACTCTTCAAGCATATTCTCAATGTTCAAACAAAAGTGTTCCGGAAGATTAAAACATGAATCTTAAAATGAACAACATGACTTCTATACTTTTTAGTTACTGATGGCTTGCCATAATTTCAACACATCACAAATTACTGTTTTGAAAATAGGCGATTATGTCAAATATGTTGCACTAAATTAATTTAGTTTGACTACAGAATTGTTGTCAAAAGTAAAGAACTGGTGTGCAGTGATTTTTTCCTGTTGTTATGTTTTACATGGCAAAAGCTTTGTGGATTTTTTTGAATAACAGCCCATTACATCTGTGGCTTGCAACTGCTCCTCAGGGACCCCAACACATTATCTCACACCATTGCTCCAACACAACTCACATGGAAAGAGAACAAATGTTGACTGTAAAGGAGTGCCTTAGGTTGGAACGGGCAGATCAATATTAAATTTTTACAAAGATCCAAGGATCTAAACTCTAAATATCTATATTAAATATCATCAGTCCTCAGTTAGACTCGATTCTTGCACAAAAAGAATCACTACGACATTAAGTAACAATTGCAAGGGTTTAATTTTAGCCCGGTTTACCTCAAACTATCATGCTCCTAGTAATCGTCCTGAAGCGTTTTATTGCAGCTCTAGCCCTGGTTTAGAGTTATGAAAGAAAATATAATGAAAGGAACCTTTTATTTTAATAGCAACAAAAACTGAGTGCAACAAAACATAGTACTGTCTGTTTTCTCTGAAGAAAATACGAGTTTTCTATTTATTGTTTCCATGTTACTGTTGTTTCCAGGTTTTGGCCTGTAATGTGCAAATATGCAACCTGTTCTCCAAATGCACAAGTTTTCTCTCCCCATCCTAAACACTCTTGTCAAGCATACAGCCTCCATATGGCTTTTATTGTACCAGTGCTTTCTCATGGCCTTTGTGTCATCTGTCATGTCTTTATCCGCCTGCGGAGGTCAGCAACCCACTCCTACGCACGCTCTACCACTGGCCAGTTCCAGAACGTTCTCCCACTCTTAGACCACTCGCTGCAGTAAGAGGATTACCTTTACAATTGCTCCACTGGCACACTTGAAGGATTATAGCACTGCCACTGTAAACAATTAGAAGTCTAATTGAAATGGCTCATTGAGCTCTGTAGTAATAATGGATGTATGTGTCTCTGCGTGAGCTGTGTCACCCTCACACACTACTGACCTGGTGCAGAAATGCCAGGGGAGGAGACATCAATTAACTTTGCCATACGCAACAACCAGTCCACTTCCAACATGCGTTATCAGCACCTTTTACATTCTCACAGAAGATAAAAGGGGGGCTGGGGGTTGCGGGTGAAATGTGACGTGCAATTGCGGTGGGTGTGACCGAAAGGAGCTTATAAATCACGAAGGTCTAAAGAGGACAAAGCCAGCGGCCTCATTAACTGGAGGAGATGGGCATGGCAGTAAATTCACAATGATCCTACACTGCGGCTGGGCTGTTCACACACCGCTAATCTCACCCCACCACTACCCTGCAAGGTGAAGAAAGGCAGTTTTATAGGACCCCCACAGGTCATCGGGGCACAGAGACTGAGAGGACATGATGGGATGGGGACTTTCCATACCCCTAAACACAAAAACCCTTCTATTTATCAACTGCACCACAAAACAGCGAATAAAATACAAAGGCCCATTGATGTATTTTTTTTCATGCAGAAATGATGTACACATTTAAGCGGTGAGTCCTGCCATCACTGTCATAGGATAAAAAAATTCAATGGTATGATGTACGTCAGGCCAAGGTGGAGTCAAAACTTTTTGGTGAAAAACTGCATCGCAATGCTAGGAAAAAAGCCTAAAACTTGACAGATATGTCATGTTCTATCTAAACTGTGCTTGTGCATTTAAAATGTGGGCTCTTATGTTGCATGAGTACACACTCGCATGCTCAGTTATTTTTCTATGTGCATGCTTGAGGAAAACTGCAGTGGTAGTTGGGGGGGTGGGGTAGGGGAGGGGGAGGATGGTGAGTGCAGATGTCTTTCTTACATTCACTGAACACGAAGTCGCTTTTGATGTCAAACGGCTGGATCTGCATGTCGGACATGTAGACTGTGACGCCCTTCTGGTGGTCGCTGGAGATCAGCGT
>JBBPDH010000151.1:6256005-6259374 GCA_037974565.1 Clupeocharax schoutedeni
CCCATTCTCGCGCACCACAAAGATGTCTTTATCCGGATTCGGTGACAGTCCAGACAGGTTCTCCACCTCCTGCTCCGCCAGCAGAACTGGGGCCAAGAACAGACACCCTGCACGCGCACACACACACACACACACACACACACACATACACACACAGTTTCTTGAACGCACTTCAGACCAACCAAATCCTTTTCATTTATATATTCTTCCTTTCTTCCTTCCTTTCATTTGCCCCTTTCTTTCTTCGTTTTTTTTTTACTTTGCTGTACTTTTTTTCACTCCTTTCTTCTTCATTCTACTCTCTTTTAATTTTTCTCTCTTTTTCTTTTTCTTGTGTTCTTCTTTTGTTCCCTTTCTCTGTTTTATTACTCATTAGTCTCTCTTTCTTTCCTTTTTTACTTTCTTTTTTGCCAAACACATTATTAGAATTTTAGTGCCCACTGAAATGATATGATATTCTATACTCGAAAGAGTTTAGTGTGTATGATATTTGTGTGTGTGTGTGTGTGTGTGTGTGTGTGTGTGAGTTTTAATGCACCGGTAAGAGCAGTCACGCTCCTGTCTGTGTTTTCTCGTTCGTTTTCCTTTCACCCTTCCCCCTTTCCTCTCTAGTCAGTCCTCTGTAAGTCTTCCTTTCTTTTCTTTCTTTCTTTCTTTCTTTTCTTTTCTTGCCCAACACATGACGTGCAGGGTTTAGTGTGTATGCTGTTTTGCATGGCTGTATGTAAATATGTATGTATGTATGTATGTATGTATGTATGTGTGTGTGTGTGTGTGTGTGTGTGTGTGTGTGTGTGTGTGTGTGTGTGTGTGTGTGTGTGTGTTGTAATGCAACGGTAAGAACAGTAATTCTCCTGTCTATGCCTTCTCTTCGTTTATCTTTCTTTCTCCTCCCTTCCCTCTCTCACCACCCATCTCCGTGACTTTTTTCTTTCGTTCTTTCGTTCGTTCGTTCTTCCTTTTCTCTCTCTCTCTCTCTCTCTCTCTCTCTCTCTCTCTCTCTCTCTCTCTTGCTTTTTTCTCTTTCTTGTCCAACAGATGACACGACGAGTTTCGTGTGTGTGCTGTTTGGCATGCCTGTATGTATATACGTGTGTATGTATGCGTGTGTAAGTGTGTTTTGGGTTTGATATGTATTTTAATGCACCGGTAAGAACAGTAACTCTCCTCTGTGTGTGTGCGCTCGCGTTCTTTACTCACCCAGCACGCAGAGGGCCACCGCGCTGTCCATGGTGCTCTCCCTCTCTCTCCCTTTCTCGAGCACTCACACTTTCTCTCACTCACACACAGACACGCGCGCGCGCGTGTGAGGTGTGTGGACCGGGTGCGCGCGCTGACGGCGCCGGCGCTCTGCTGCGCTGTGAAACGAGTCACGCGCCGATCATCGCGGGCGCAGTGAGTTGCAGGTGAGACAGCATCCGGGCACTTTAACTCCTCCGCGGGGGGCGCCGCTCCGCCCCCGAGAACCTCTGAAAAGCGCGCGACGGAGAAGTGCAGCTGTGTGCGCGAGACTCCGGCTGAGTATCCGCGAGGTCCAGTCGCTCCGGAGAGCGCGCGCAGCCACAACCCCGCACTGCGCTCATTCCAGCACTCTGTACGGGACAGAGAGGGACAAACTGCACCCCCCACACACCGCCCCCCAACACACCTCCTCCTTCACCTCCTCCTCCCACGAGCGTGCAGCTGCTCTCGCGCGCGTGTATGTGTGAACTCAGCCGTGTGAGGACAAACCTGCGTCCTTAATAACCCTGCACTCACACACGCAACTCTCTATCTCTCTCACTCACACACACACACAATCCCTCTCTCTCTCACACAGACACAGTACTCTCTCAAACACACACACACACACAACCCCTCTCTCACACACACATTGCTTTCTGATAAAACACTCCCTTTTCTCTGCAGAAGGTGCTGAAAGGCTAATAGAGTTTAATTTCACATTTCACTGCGTGTGTAAAGAGCAGCTCTGGACTGACCTGAAGTTCAGCCCTGACCCCTAACCAAATCCAGTGTCCAGTGGAAAGTGGTGAAACAGACTGCATTCATAATGGCAGAGGTATGGGAGTTGCTCAGTTGATTTTGTGCTCAAATATACACTAAGGCCTTTATTTACATTTACATTTACGGCATTTATCAGACACTTTTATCCAAAGCGACTTCCATTCTCCAACTACAGGGGACAGTCTCCCTGGAGCAACTTGGGGTTAAGGGTCTTGCTCAGGGACCCAGTGGTGGTGCTGAAGGTAGGTTTGTGGTGGTGGTGGTGGTGATTTATATCCCAATCTATCAGACTCCCTTTTGACTCACTGCTGACACGGGTGTTTAAATGCATACACAACTTGTGTAATCATCAAAAAAGCACTGCTGATGAAACAGGATGATCTGGAGCATCAGCATGTGAGCCTAAGGCCCCCATGCCCAGTGCCAGCTGTCAGGTCAGCTAGAGGGGTATAAAGCCCCCAGCATTGAGCTGTGGAGCAGAGAAACTCAAATGACTGGAGTGATGGAGCGCCATTCAGTTCCTCTGGGATGAGTTGGAATGACATTTGTGACCCAGAACTAATTATCCGACATTAGTCCCTGACCGCACTAATGCTCTTGTGGTTGAATGCAATCAAATCCTCACAGTAAAGTTTTGACATCTGGTGTGTCTTCCCAGAAGAGCAGAGTCCATTGGTGCAGCAAATGGCATAAACTCCCTTTTAAGACCCACAATTTCAGAAAATATGTGTCTACAAACCTTTGGACACATTACAGTGTATTTGGAAGTTTCTGAATTTAATTTGTCTGGACAAAATATGCTATTTTTGACACTAATGCATGCTGCCAAAAAACCTGTGTGTGATTATGATACATATCAAACAAACCATATTATACACATCATTTTAACAAGGAGAATAAGGTATTTTAAATGAAGTAAAATAAGCGTGGTCATATTCTCCCTATAAAGGTAACCAAGAAATTCATTAAAATGTCATTTTATTTTTCAGAAGATAACATTGCAAACCTATTTCTGTGCCATATAGAGAATAACTCGGAGCATATGAAATGTAAGACCCTTTTTATCACTAAAACATTATGGTCAGTTTACTAATGAGTGTAATTTGTTGTCATCATACAACTTAGAATGTCCTATGTTCCATTCTTTTCCATTATTTATCCTGAACATCCAAGGAAGCTACAGATCCGTTAAACTGTGCTTAGAGAACAAATTAATTACAAAATTAAAACTATACATTTAACTTTGAATTGTTATGCATGTGAAAGTGAAGAGAAAGTGAAGTGAAGCGATCATTCGGTCATACGTGAACACACCACAGCACACAGTGTGAACAGCACGAAATTCAGCCTCTGCATTTAACCCAT
>JBBPDH010000151.1:6264366-6278440 GCA_037974565.1 Clupeocharax schoutedeni
GTTTGCTCTTTCATGCGAACTGAATTTCTTTCCGTTTTCTTCACAGGCGCAGCTTTTAGTAACGCAAGGATATCGTCTCGGTCTCGCGAGATCTCGTCACACCCCTACTTAAAAAAACTTCATTTTATGCTGATGGATAAATGTGTAGTAAGAGTTCTACAGTGAAATCAGTACTTTTTAAATTTATATAGATTTTGCTTTTACTATTACTTTATTCTACTTTTTTTCTTGATTTTCACTACTTGAACTATGTCTAATCCCATCCTACATAAATGTATCATTCATCATTTAAGTTCATGCCTACCACATTACATGTAAGTGCCTTCACAAACCTTAAGTAGGTTAATATTTCATTCTAACATCTGCCTCATAAATCGAATAATTAATTTACTTCTGCAAGGTTGTATAAAATAGAAGACAACAGTGTGTCACACAGAGGGTCTCATTTAACACCTGGATAGTTTATTGGTACACATACTATAAAACGGTATTAAAGTAGCAGGATAACAACAGTATTTTTAGTACTTTTCTTTGCTAGAAGTTTGACAAATACAATATAAATACAAAAACACTCACAGAATGGTCCATAGACTAGCTGCAAATAGCTCAGAAAACCAAAACCATACAAACGAATGAAATTCAAAGCAACATTGTTCTGCAAAAATAATCTGCCTTTTCTGCAAACTATATAGCAAAAAGTCTACATGAAAATCGCGCAACATTCAACTAGTGCAAAAAGCCTCTAACTAACGAAATATAGTCTTAAACTACACACTATATTTAATAATATATGTATATTTATATATTTATATATTTATATATATATTTGTATATAAATAAACCCTTATTTTGGCATTTTTCATTTGTAAAATAATTTAAACGTCCTACGAGACATCGAGTGGCACATTTGTAAGCAATGGATTTAAGTTTAAAAGCACTTTGCTTATTATTCCGTAGTAGATATGTGGTGAAAGCATAATACAGGTACCAGTCATTCTCAAGGACTAATAAAACAAGAAAGAAAACAAATCAGGAAAGAAAATAACTTAGTGGTTGATAAGTGGCATTCCCATTACAAACATGTACACACTGTCCCAGAGCCCTTGTAGAATAAGCATACTGTTCAACCTTTTGGTTAAATTAACTACATACATTCCAGTACGGTATATACAATATACTCTTTCTGTATTATCTAGTAGGTTTTGACAGGAGACATCATTTAGTAAGAGGAAAACAAAGTGGTATTGTACTTCAGTTTAATGAGTTATCCATAAAAAAAGGAAAACAAATATGTTTCTATAAATGAAGACGGTGTGTTGACTGATTTAAAACCCACAAGAGGAGCTGCCTGTTTGTCTTATTCTCTTCAAGCAACACAAAAAGTCTCTGGGCTAAAACTGAACTCCAAAAACTAAAAGTGTGAGACTAAAGCACCTAGTTCTCTAACCCCCTTAAAACATTCATTGCACTCAGCTCATTTCAATGATTGTTTAATCAAAGTCCCATTGGTTTTTGGGGACCGTTTTTGATTGTTGAGTACAAGGAGCCAATGCATGATTTTGAGAAATTGTACTAAATTGCCAGCAGCATCATAAAACCTTACATTTTGTCTCAAACTTGTCCGTCCATCAATGTGGAATGTCAACACCATCGCTGTCGTAACAGGTGAACACACAAACAGTGTAACAGCAGGTACAGAACAGTGCACAGTAAATATACACAAACACAAAAGTAATAATAGTGCCATTTCCAAAATACTAATAAAAAAAAACACTTGCCAAAGCTTCACCTCATGACAAATTAAAAGGATTATTTTGGGTAAAACAGTTTATTTATTCTAGCTACTGCTTTAAAAAAATAAGCAAGCGTTTTGTTTGGAAAAAACCCCAGCAGTGTAAGGACTACACTGACAATTATGTTTGGTTTCATTCACACCACCCTCGATACAGTGTTTGGACATTTGACTGTACATTCTTACCACAGGGAAAAACCAAGTGCACTGCTACAGATTTCAAAATAATCCATTGACAGCCTACCATGTTTAAAGTGCTCAGAATATTTTACTCAACTTCTTGTGTAGCGTATCATTCACAAAGTTGTGCTCACTTAAAACAAACTAAAATCTTTTTTTTTTCAGTTATGCCTCTATTTGCCTGGTGCTGCTACTATAAACTAGTACCACTGAGACAGAAGTTAAAAGGTTTATAAAGAACACTTCGAGTTTCGTCCGTCTCGGACCACCACGGTTCGGGATTGGAGTGGAGCTGGTGGCCGACGTGAACTGCGGTAAGTACAGAGTTTCCACAGAACGTGATGTTATTAAGACAGTGGCAGGAAAACAATGCCAGGGTGTGTTTGTCCCACCAAAGGCCTGGTTGCTCCAGCTCCATCTCAGCAGCGAGGGCGGACTACAGACAGAGGTCGATGTTAAGGATTGATTGGATTGATTGGAAAGGGGAGGGGCTGAGAAAGAGGCGGAGGGGTCAGCAAGCAGTGGGACATCAGAGGATATAAGGGTTGGAGTGGGGAGATGCTTGATGGAGCTCCTAAGTATTCAGAGAGGTCAAGGAGGAGCAGGAGGGTTGCTTGAGAGTTTCTAGATGCAAAGATCTGAGTGGTGGCGTACGGAAAGGAGTCTCTCTCTCACTATTTCCTAGTTGACGGATGGTGCGGTTACACCACTGTGGCTGGTCTGCGGTCCATCTCCGCCTCCAGCTTCACCATCTGCTGCATGTCCTTGGCCTGTAATGGTCACACAGACACACCTTCAGCTTTTAAGCACAATTTACAGCCTCCTATGTCACTCACGATGCACACACCAACAAACAGCTTATAAACAAAGCTCATTTAGACACACTTCTGACAAATAGATTCTTAATCGATGACCCATCAAACAACAGGAGTAGGCACTTGGTGAGACCCCACAAATCTGCATTTCGGACAGCGCAGAAGAGTTTTCTCCCCGGAGACATTCGGACCAGTGAAAAACCTTTCTAGGTTTTTGCTTAGTAATACTGTATGAGTCAGTGTAGTGAATGACTCATGCTGACACTCCATTGCCTGGCAATGTTGAATGTAGAGCACTTTTGCTAAAGCACAGAAGGACCAAAAATTTGGGATCATCTGGAGATATTTTGCCTAGTTACATTAAGTTTAAGCCTCCCGTTTTCCTAATAAGAATACTGTAAAACGAAGTGTCACAGTCTCTGATTAATGGGCAGAATATGGATTTAGGTAGATGCTACCGATGACTTTGAAGGCAACCCTGCTCTAAACTGACCGAGGCTTTAAAAATATACTACAGACCCGTGGGAATCATCTAGAGTTGAGTCAGGGTTCCAAGTCCCAGTCCTGCATTGTACACTTTATCCTACTTCAGCATGCCTGTTTCAGTGCATAAGCTATTCTGAGATTTTTTGTGTGTCTGAATAGAGAAAACACAAGAAAAGTGTCATGTGGTGTCAATACTATACAGATTTGGATACCTTGTTGTGTAAGGTATACAACAAAGACTGAGAGGACAGAGAAAGACGAGAGTAGCAGAATGGGGGAATGAGTAAGCCTACCTTGACACTGAGAGTTTGCATGATGTGATTTCAAAAGCTGTGCAAAAAAAGCAAATCATATGTAAACAGATGAGTTCAGTGAACACATGTATAACGTGTGAGTAATGGAAGACAAACAGAAATCAAAAGAAAACAAACAATGAGAGGGCTTAAATTCTACACCCAGCAGCCCCCTAAATTGATCTAGATGGACCCACTGTAGTGAACACCTAATGTACAGGGATCTGGTTAAGATCTGCCTGAGCACTTACCTGCTCATTGAATTTCTCCAGTTTTTCCAACTGCTCTCGCTGGGATTTCTGTAACTGCTCCATCTCTTTTGAGTGCTTCATAGCCAACTGTGAGGTCAGAGACAAATTCACAGTCCATTTGAAGGCAATTTTTAATATTCATTCTTAATATTCTTAGTCATTCTTAATATTAACATAATAACCTTTCTACTTTAGCAAGACAGTATTCACACACAGCTCCTTAAATGTTTTGTATGATCAAATATTTCAATAACAGTAGATTACTCACCCTTTTTCGCTCCTCAAGGAACTTTTTTGTGTTACTGCTGTTCAACTCTCGTACCCTCCTGTAAAACAAACAAGCAGCTAATGTCTGGCCTTTTAGGCAACTGAATGAACTATCACAAATGTCATATACTGCAGTAGACTCTGGAAAATGTCCATGTACCTCTCTCTTTCGGCCTTGTTTTTGATGCTCTTGTCCTGGCTGATGGCCTTACTGTTCTCCATGGACGTCTTGGCCTGGTTTGCCTTCATTTCTTTGCTCTGTCTGTATGAATGAGTTCAGGCAAAGCAAAGCAAAGCATTTACTTCCAAATATGGTCAGACCTTTTAGTGTTTGCAAAAAAAAAAAAAAAAGTATCATAAATGTCAGGACAAAATGTATAACTTAATTCAAACTCGTGTTACATAATTTGTTACTTGAGCATGTTGTTTAGTTTCCAAATCATGCTAATTTGATCAAGGGTCATTATATTCTTTGAAATGCTTCAAAACAGCCACTCATATGTAACGCTGCTGGCAGGGAGACTAGAGATATGACTAGAGCTTACTGTGAATCGAGAGTATAATTAAAAATGACACAAGGGTTTAAAACAGATTTCAGTAAGGGCTTCAGCGTGAGCTCTTTCTCTGGAGGCATCCTCCCACAGTTCATGCAATGTTAATGTTTAACAAGAAACGGTACAGCAGCTGCCAGGCAGTTCATTGTGTCACCCGCGAGAATGATAATACTCTGTAAGAGGTGGTAAGGAGATTATAAAATTACTGATGGTAATTCAAAGGAGAACCATATTAAGCCAACACAACCTCATTTCTAATGTAAAAACGGCTAAACTCACACATATACGTTCACCTACCGTTCATGGATGAGTTTAAGCTGCAGGGTCTGTTGCTCCTGGACACTGTTCAGCAGTTTCTTTAGATGATCACACTGCTGCATCACATGGGCATCCTTCATCTCCTGCTCTTCCGTACTGTGAGAGTTAATCATCTCAGACCACTCCTTAGTGTGCTGAGCTACAATATCCTTTACCTGCAGGAAAACACATCAACTCAAGCGACAAGGGTTTGGTTCTAAAACAAATTTTAATGCTATTAAGGATGGTTGCTTCTACTGCGTTCAACAGTAGCACTTCTAACTAATTTTATAGATAACAAAACACCACACTGTGTCATAAACCACATGATTGAGTCTTTCTCAAATAACTGTTCAAAACAATTTTCTCTTCTAGCTAGTTAGCTTTTTACATACACTATCTGCGTTTACTCTTCTACACCTCTCTGATATAGCTCAAATTTAAACACACAATCTGAATGATGCTATTTAGTAGAAGCATTATAGTGACTTGTTTGCAACACTGTAGCTTTAGTGCAAAACTGTAAAGAATTTTAGACCAGACGTGTCTCGATTAATTGACTACATTTGGTGAAAGGGGTCAACAGTGTCATTTTATTAAACTACACTCAATGTAGTCATTATTTTTTATATATACTTGTTTAAACTTGGAATACTGAGGTCTATATATTATATATTTGACATCCAGTTCAGCACTAAGATGCCCCGGTTCAGTCACACAGTTTCCTGTCCTCTGGACAGCAGGTGTGAGTAAGTGTGGGACAGCATACCTTTGCTTTGTGGTCTGATGTGAGGTTCTCCACTTTTACTGCAGTTTCCTTCTTTAATTCTGAACAGTTGTTTTCTCTGAAATGAAGAATATTCAAGAGGCAGAAATAAGTATAATTGAATGCAAAATGCTTTACATCTGTAATATTTTTGATATTTTATTACTTAGTATTATTACTGTATACTGCATACATTTTATTGTGGCTATAATAGAATTGTATGTCAGCATACATATATATATATATGTAAGTGCTGGGCCGTTAACGGCATTAACGCGTGAGTTTCTTATCGCGCAATAAAAAAATTATAAAATTATATACTCATATATATATATACATATATACACACTATACTTTAACTCTATATACAATACTGTATTCTTATAGTCTCCCTGTTGTGTCCCCCTTTAGTATTTCTTTTTTTAGGTAAAGCATTTGTACACTCGGAGATATTCACCCTCCACATTTTACCCACATTGTTGATCTGTCTGAGTTTGCTGCTGTTGTGTGATGTTGTATGTTGCACCTATAGTCCAGGAAGGTGATTTTCATCACTTTGTGTACTGAATGTTTATGGCTGTGATGACAACTAAGCTCTACATGACTTAACTTGACTCGACTCAGCAAGAACTCTTACCCCCTCTTCTTGATAGCTTTCTCTAGTAGTTTCTCCAGTGTGAATTTATCTTTATCATGCTGAGCCACCATCTTGTCCACCTGGGTACAATGGGACTTCTGCATAGCATTGTGATCCTGCAAATGGATGTTCAGCACAAACTATCAGCATATAGTCAAAACAGAAACAATGTATAGCCAGTACAACACCAGGACTATTTTAGAAGTTAAATCTGTTATACTAATGGAATTTCTCACATTAGTTGAAATATAAACTACTCATTGGTTGAGTTTGATCTGGACAATGAAATAAAACCTCATGAATGTAGCACACAGTGCATCCAACAATAATGTAAGCCCTTGTGCATCTTTCTTACAGACAGAAAACACAATAGAACACAAAGTGCCACTGTGGCCAGCATGCACACACACTACTCTGGAGGCACATTTAATTAGTTAAAGGGATGTTTTCAGAATGTATAGCCAGTGGGATGGTTAGGTTGATGGATTTTTTATTGTAATTTTCTCTGTTTTCTTGATTAAGCACAAAAAGGATACATTCATTCACAAGCTTTGTAGAGCATCTTCAGAACAAACAAGACGTATAGATACTGACAGTTTCCGTTTTATCAGAAAGAGTGTTCTATTGCCATAAAGAAGGTGAACTTCGCTGAGGGAACCAGTCATCTTAGCAATTCTAATAAGCGTCTGCCACTGTGCTCAGGATCAAAGACAGGCAAAATGGGCTTTGATAACATCAGCCGATACGATGCACTTACTAAAAATCAGGCGTCATGCAGAGAGAGAAAATAAAGGAGTACACTTAGTCACAGACTGCATCTTAAAGAATACAAACCTTTGCGTGTCTTTTCTTCAATGCATTCAGCTCTTTCTGCTGCTTCTTGATCAGTTTAATGTATGACTAAGTAGAGGAAATGAGAGTTAGGTACTTTCTTTAATTCAGAAATGATTCATTCAGACTGACATCATGGATTCGAACAGTAATGATATTTCCCCTATTCACATGGAGAACAATGAGCAAAAGAAGAGCCTTACTTTCATCTGTTTTAGGTCTTCAATTGTCACCTGGTTGACTAGTGCAGAATCTGAGGATGGGACATACGACACAACATGTCAATTAGAAGTTTTAATATTGTGTGCCCAAAGTTTGCAGACATTTGATCATCCAATGATTCTTCTGAAATCAAGAGTAAAGAGAAATTGTTGGAACATTGCTATGAGGATGGTAGTTGGCCACAAGAGCATTAGACTTCTGGATCACAAACGCCATTCCAACTTATACTAAAAGTATAAGATGTGGCTCCTTCACTCAGCTCGGTGGGGATGGTTAGTCAACACCTGGGACTGGTCTTAATTTCATGTGCAACTGTTTCAAAATGACTCAGTAAACAGTTTTGCTTTCCTATGGAAATTATATAAGCTATGAAGGTGAAGTTTAATAGATAAGCTTAATAGACTGTGTCTCCAAAGCTATGTTCCAGTGTACTATGGGGCTGGTATTTAACTCACTAGGTAAGCTGTACTGATTTGACTCACCCTTTTTGGTTTCACTACTGTTGTTCTGGGTGGCTGTAGAGCTCTGGGCCATCTCTGAACTGGTCTGAGGAGTCACATTGGCCTTCACCTGATTCACCTTGCCCTTCTTATCATTCTTGGAGCTTTCGTTTGGCACATCTGCAATGTCACTCTATAAAAAGAAAACACATTTGCTTAGGACAAGAGCCTTTTCTATATATCAGCTATCTCCACAAATTCATATTTACATTCATGGCATTTATCAGGCGCTTTTATCCAGAGCAACTTCCATTCTCTAACTACAAGGGACAGTCTCCCTGGAGCACCTTGGAGTTAACGATCTTGCTCAGGAAGCCAGTGGTGGTCTGCTGAAGGTAGGATTCAAACCCATGATCTCTTGGTCCAGAGGCTGGTAACCTACCCACTAGGACACCAACACCCTAAAGTGAAGAGCCATTTGGCAGAAACCCTTAACCAGAGCGACTTAATAATCATTAGTTTACAGGGACAGTCCCCACAAGTGCCTTGCTCAACGGCACAATGGCAGAAAGCAAAGGGTTGAACCCTCAACTCTGTGGTCTTTTGGGGTCACTAGACTACCACTGCCCTGAAATAATAGCAAGGCAAAGTTTTGATAAAATGTGCCTACCGTTTCAATACCAAGCGCTCTCATTTGGTCTGCTCTCTTCTCAGCGATGGAGAGGAACTTCTTTGGGTCAGAGAGAGCATCTACAATTGCTGGAAAACAAGACAGTCTATATTGATTGGGGCCATATACTGGAAGGAAACAACACCACAACAATATTTGAAATACAAAATGCAAATTATGAAAAAACTGCATGAATTCACGAAGTAAGAATAAATAAAACATGGGCCATTTGAGACTGCTCTCCTTTGGTTCATGTTTATTGTTGTGTCCACTTCTCTCCTGAGCCAGCACCTTCATGAATAAACTGCGGTCTTCATTAGGGTGTGTGTGCTGGATACGGACCAGTACTATGGACCAAGCAGCAATACAAAGGGGCCAGCTGAGAGACAGACAATGGCTATGGCAATACACACACTATGCACCCACTCTCAACAGCTCCTTCACACTACACAGAAGCAAGAGGCCTCACTTACCATTCAGTCCATGCTAATCAAACACACATATTCATGCATGTTATTATAACCTCTGAAAGCTGAGATTATGAACCACCAGGACCCAACCTACTGCCAGCTCTGCTGGCCGAAAGAACAAAGGGTAAATTGGGCACAAGCTCCACACAATAGTGGCTATTGAACAATTTCCTTCGGGATAAATAAAGTTTTCTGATTCTGATTATAGAGGTCTGGCCTATCTCTGAACTGGCCTGAGGAGTAGCACTGGCCTTCACCTGATTTACCGTGCCTTTCTTATCATCTTCAGTGTGTTGTAGTTTAAAAGCCCAGTGACTGTTTTCACAGGTTCACAGGTTACAATGATCATCATCGCAGTAGATTTACAGAGCATTTAAGTTAACACAGCACAGTCAACATAAACTCTAAATACTACTGCAAACGTTTTCAACTTTATTTCAGATTTCCAACAATCATTACCACTATCAGCTTCATCATCAACATATTATTATGATTGTTATCTACATCCGCTACATTCAGAAGACACTTGAAGGTTTGCTGAACAACCATTTAACATAAAACCACAATAAATAACTTTGTTTACATCTCAACTTTATTTCCTCTTAAGTTTGTTTGTTGGTGATGACTGTGACTTCTAATGGGTAAATAAACTGAAGAAGTTATACAACTCTAACTTCGATGTTGGACTGTACAGCTTGAGGCTCATGTTCCATTGTGAAGGTGTCATGGACTGGTCTCACCACCTATACATCCAGCTTATTTGTCCTGCTATAAGGACACATCTCACTGTTGATGCTTTAAGAACAAAAGGGCACTGGATGGTCAGAAGGACTCTGCAGAGGCCACTGGCATAACCGCACATATACACATCATCTGGACAAATCTGGGCCATTGCTGTAGGGCAGAGATGTGCTCTGAATACAGTGGATGATTGGGGACATGGGACGCTTCAGTACGAGGGGGTCTTTAGCTACTAAAGCAGAATCTTTACTTGCACCTTGAGAGAGAGGAGTATGCAGCATAAGGGATTACATAATAAAGTCAAACGTAGTGGTCAAACCGTTCAGTGCTAGCTGTAAGCCAAGAAATTGTTACCTACGCCAAAATCCAAATGCTGACATATAAAAAAAAGTGTCAAAAACTCTGACTCAGTCTCATGTAGCCTGCTGTGCTGGTGAGTACAGTAGTGTGTGGATAGTGGCTGGAGGTGGGGTGTGGGTGGAAAAAGTCACTTCTAGGTTTTATTCAGCTCTCCAGCAGCACCTTTAACAAAAGCCCACACAACCTGCCACATAATGTTAGGACTAAAATGCCCATGAAAGCAGGGGCACAGGCATGAGGCAGTGTAGGAGTGATTTAAGTGTAAGTGTGCAGTATCAAGTGTCTGAGCGAGGGGTCTGTGGGCATTCACCACGCACTGAAAGGACATTTAATGGTACTTCAAATGTAATTTAAGACCAAATTTGCAGTGATGATATACCAAATATAACAATATAACACATTAATATGTCAAAGTGTCACTGCTAGGCGGAAGCGTAATGTTAATTTAATACACAGTCTGTGACACGATGTCAAATGAAAAAATCTAATTAGACCTTTCTGTTTTCAAAATGTAAACCCAGGCAAATCTGAATCTGGTGACAATTTGCTTTCTTGAAATGTATTTTCCGATCAGTTAAGAACCTGCAGACAGTGTGTGTATGTGTGTTTGTTTGTCCACTCTCACTCACCTCCGAAGCCATCAGGTACGTAGGTCTTGAGGACAATGTTGCAGAACACAGTGGGGAGAGAGAGGGGATTGTTGCCCTCGTTCCTCAGAGAGATGTGTCTGTAGCCAGCCTGCAGGCCGTCCAGCGGCAGGATCCTCTGACCAATAAGCTTATTATTGTCATCATACACAGCGATCCTCAGCACAGCCAGGTCTGGCAGGATGACCTGTGTGCAGACAGATGAAGAAGAGCTGTAAGTCACACAACTAGAAAGAAATGATGAACCAAAAGGAAAAATTCTCAGCCAGAACTGACAGGACACATGATGTCATGAAAGCAAAAAAAAAGTTTTTTTGTTTAGTTTGTCCAGTTCTGTAACCTAAATTAAATGTAACGTCCTTAAAACTATTATTATTTTAACACAAAAATAAAAAAGTTTGATGTTTTGGCATTTTGTCGCATGTCTGTTCGCCCTTAAAAAAGAAACATCTGTCTAAGTGTCAGAAGTTCTTGGCTTTGCCCTGTTGGGGTCCTCTCTGCACATTTTGGCCAGTGTCAGAGTCTATTAGTGGTTGTATCAGAATTGTCAGTGCAATAACTTTGCACTAGCAGTAGTTCAAAAATGTGGCAGTTCACATCTTGAAGGAAGCACATGCTAGAACTCTCTGCCCCAGGATTGGCAGCACTGTGCAACTGTAAAGGTCCTAGTGGTATTGGACATACCTTAATTAAAGGGAACATTACCGACTGTTAACATCACTAGAATGTATCCACTAAACCTGAAGAAATGCTTGTCTCAATACAAGGCTGCAACATTTATGCTTACAGGCCTACAGAAACACTGAGTCTCCATCATTGGAGTGAAGGGGTATGACATGTGTCAGTCATTTTAAATGCCACAAGCTTAGCACTGCACTGCTCAAGTCATGGGGCACCCTCAGCAAATTTAGACAGCAAATGTCTGATGATTTATTTTGCCTTTGAGTAGTGTTGTTAGTATTGTATTTATGAAAAGTGAATGTCAGCACAATGTTGTAATTTTTCTATGAGAAACTTACTTAGGAGCGTGTCAGGAAAAATGCAATGGTAGCTCCGTATAGTTGTACTGTAAATTGGGTTTGTTTTAGTTCAGCAGTCGCACATCCAAAATGCAGGTAAAATCAGACTAAACACACTGATAGGAGCAAATGCTTCTAACAGAATTAAAGCGTCACTAAATGATCTTTTCTTTTATTTCAGCAATGCAAAAACACAATCTAACACATCAGAAACCCTAAATTAAACAAAAGAGGCACAAGCAAACTTATATCACATTGTAATTGACACCTTTGATGTCAAAGTAGGAACTTGTTGACTTAAAAGGCATAAAATGTGCATTTCATGTCATTATTCTAACTTAAAATACTCTCATTATGAACATTTGCCCGGCAGTTGCAGTGCAAAGCTGAAGGTGCAATCACTGGACACCAAACATATCTTGGCCAATAACTTACATGTAGTGTGAGGAGAAAAAACAGTGATTTTTTCACACATTTGTAAACTATTCCTTTAATCTAGACAATTGCTGATCATGCAGCCCTATCTGATTAATAACCTCTAACCTGGAGGCCAAGGACATATGCAGTGAACCTGGCTCTGTAGATACCACACTACAAGTGACTAGCAGATAAGAGCAAGATAGGGGAGAGTAATGAGAGGGAAAGATGAAGAGCGGCAGAAAGATAGAAAACAACAGAGAAACACGCAGCCTGAATCAATCTGGAAATTGTGGGTGTCATAAGGTAGGAAAAATATATCAAATCATACTGCAGTGAACCTGATGAGTGAATGTAAGCCATAAATGTGGAAAAGGAGAGAACGAGTGAGAGAAGACATTATACCCTGCAAAGTATGTAGCACCTATCTCCTTGTAGTATGTAGCCCCTGACAAATATAAAGAAATCTTATATAAAAAGGCTTGTTTTTTTATTATTCCCTATTTCTATTCTATGGTTATAGCAGTGGTGAGCTTAACAGTCTTGACAGTGTGTGTGTGTGTGTGTGTGTGTGTGTGTGTGTAGCTGATGTATGGTTCTGGGTTGTCCCCTAGAGGTCTAATCTTACTATTGCTTTCATATCCTATTTAAATATAATTATAACTTTACACAGACAAGTATGTAATGCATTATATTCACATTTAATGTACATTTTGTACCTATATGGTTAACTTTCTGCATGTTTTAATGGCAAAAATGACAAAATCACAGAAAAATATGAAGGTTTGTTTTCCTCCTTCTAAAAGATCCTTAGAAAATGTGTCCTCTCTAACTCGCAAACACAAATATGGTATCAGTAGCCTGTTTAAAATGTATATCTGTCTTAATATAAATATTTGTCAGATCTGGAGTGTTTTCAGGGCTTTGACTTTTTTTTATCTGAGGCTTGGTATATGTTTAACATCTTTGTGTGACTCACTAACAATTCTGTACGCTTTGCAAGTGCATATAATGGGCAAACAATGGAAGTAATAATGGCTGTGCTCCTGTGAGTGTGCGTGTGTAAGCGATGCGGTTACAGCAGTTTTGTCAGCTGTGTGCATGTGTATATGCTGATGGCTATGTGCTGTGTCTGTGTGTGTGTGTGTGTGTGTGTGTGTGTGTGTGGAGGGGGGTTAACAGCAGTTAATGTGTGTGTGAGTGTGTGTGTGCACGCACAGCAGGCAGCACTGCGGCAGCTGTGATTTATGGCCTATGCCGGAGTCTCAGTGTCATGGCTGAGAGACTCTACGTTCTGCTGGCCTCAGCATAATAGCCCTGCGCTCTCTCCCTCTGTCCCTTTCTCGGCCAGTGAAAAAGCTTAAAATACAGTCACTGAGCTAAATGGCACATTAACATGAGAAGTCAGTCTAAATGGCTCAAGTTCTAAAATAAAAAACTCTGGAAAAATGATACCCTAGCAAGTAAACGCATCCTAAATATAGCCCTTTCATTAATAGTATTAGATACACTGACCACACTTAAGATGCTTCCATTATACAAGACCATTTTTAGAAGTTAAATGGAAAAGTCCTGCAACATGTATGGGGCAGTGGTGCATGTTACAATACCAAACACTCTCTCTCTCTGCGTCATCCTGCTGCTGTTATACAGCCTTTCTTTGCTGTTTCCTTTCCAGCGTGTTCTCCTTTGTTCTCCTTTACTCTCTCTTACAGCACTCTGGCTCTGTTCCTCTTATGATAAATGGCGGCATCACATTCATCTGCTTCATCTTGCTCATTGGCACCAAGTCCATGGACTTCACTTTTATTTCCTCTCATCTTCTATTGTCACTCTTTAAAAAGGTCTTGCTACCTCCCTCTAGTGCGCGCACACACACACACACACACACACACACACACACACACACACACACACAC
>JBBPDH010000151.1:6334265-6349511 GCA_037974565.1 Clupeocharax schoutedeni
AAAAAAAAATATTTCGACCGATACCGAAATTGCATTTTTGGCCGAAATTTCCCGGTGGCCAAATATTCGGTGCATCCCTAATATTTATGCACATTTTACATCAAAGCACTGTGCATGGCTTTGTTTACATCGCAGGGATTGAAAAAGTGGTTCATTTGCCCTTTAATAACTACAATTTAACAAAAAGTACCAGACCACACCACCTGATGATCAATCATTCTTGCTTTGCATGTGTTCATTACCAGTCAAGATATGAACAGGAAACTGTTATCTTACACTGTAAAAGACAGAAGGACACAGAAATATATACACGCACTCAGCACTATTCTTTCCCCCTAAAAAAAAGTGTAATATAGCTACAACTGGCACCTAATCTTAAATAGTTACCTAAAACATTCACTGACTACAAGTGAATTAAATCACCTCAGCACCTCGCCTTACCCATTTTATAAACTTCTGTCTTTTGAAGAACACAAAAAGGCATGAGACCTTAAGGACTTTACACAAGAGACCCTGAAAAGAAGTTTAACAAAAATAACACAAAGTAGCTCACCCACTCAGCAGTGCTGCATCGAGGGTTTCAGTAAGAGACCTGCATCTCTTCTTCTGTGAACAAAAAAAAGAACAGCATGAATAAAGCTAGAATTCATTTGTAACTTAATACTTAGCCAATTTAAAGGTCTTTTCCTTTAGACCAGTCAGTTCCAGACTACAGCAGGTTGCTTTACAGACGAGGACAACAAGCATAAAATTACAGTATTTTTCATAAAAGGCAAAATGAGTCTGTCTGCACAAACAATGTGAGTCACTGTGTTTTCATCTCTCTGATAAAAAAGAAATATGCTTTTCTTACAGCATGCATTAGGCTACCAGGGAATTTAGGGAATCAGCTATTTAACTTGTCTGTGTCATCGGAAACTTCAATACACCTCCCTCCCCTGAAAATTACTTAATGAATAGTGTGTGTGTGTGTGGGTGGGGGTGTTACCTTGCTTTAAGGAGCCACTGTACTTTACCTTACTTTTATTAACAGGTTTCATGAGGGTTATATTTAACATGATGTCACTCGCAGTCCAGGGATCCAAACCCACAACCTTCTGGCAGCAGGGGCAAATCCCTAACCACTAGGCGTCAGCTGCCCCTTACTAGGATATCACAGAATGCAGGGTTTTTGGCCCCATTAAGACTTGACAGAACTACACTCCTCTCAGCTATTCTTTTATGCTGGAAGAGCCCTTTGTTTCAGTTACAGGTGTCGAATTTGTGGCAGAACTATTCTGTCATTTGTGATAATTCAAAATAACAACAAAAATCTAAATGCTTTAACAATCTGCAGGACAGCTGCTTAACATAACAGCCTTGTATTGTAACAAGAAAACGTTGAGGACTTTAAAACATTCAGCCGTTGTAAATCTAACCACATTCTCTCCGGCTCTCCACTGCCTGTTTAGTGAGACTGTCCAGAGCTGCCATGTAATCCCTAAACCCATATGCTTGCTGAAAATCTGCATTATCTAAATCAGTGGTTCTCCACCCGGTCCGGTGGGAACCCCAGCCAGTTCATATTTTTGCTCTGTCCCTATGTGTTATGTGTAGGGTTGAAGCAAAAATCTGGTTCGTCTGGAAGTCCCAGAGGATTGGTTAGGGTTAGGGTTAGATCTTAATCATAGCTGTCTGATCCTCAACAGACATTAATTTCACTCAGTCCAGGTCAAACCCTTGTTTATAGTTCTTGGTTGTGGGAATGTATAAGCTTCAACAAACAGCATAAACTAAAAGGGTTGTTTACAAGTTTACTCGCCTAAAAATACACGCTCACTGATTATTGCTACCTGCATGGCTAGACACAGCAGGGCAAAAAGCGAGAAACAGCAGCAAACTAGAAGGGCGGTTAACCGAATCAGGTGCCACCTGTTATTTGTACAACCCTTTAATGTCTTGCATGCTCCATTCTAGCCTGAAGCTTACAGCTAGCTATATGAGATCACTGTAGGTAGTGCGTACTTCTTCTGCTTATTATTATTATTACTGAAGACGTAAAGTCAGATGACTGAACATTTCTTAGCCTCTTCCTTCCGTCTTTTTCAAACAGGTAGTTCATGTTTCCTGGAGCACTGTAGTTCTCAGGTAATGCATTCTTTATAATAACAATAATAATAGTAATAATAAAAAATAATAATAATATAAATCAGATTACTGAGCATTTCTAGGCAACTCCCTCCATCTTTATCTCAAATGTAGCTCATATATGAATGACTCCTGGAGCACTGTAGGTGCGGTATACTTAATAACAACAACAACAATAATAATTGCTAAAAAATGTAGATGTTAAATCAGATTACTGACCATTTCTTAGCACCTTCTACCCCATCAAACAGGTAGCTCATATATATAAGGTCCACAGTAATGTGCAATGGCACACTGCATATACCGAAGACATTTCTCAGGTGACTTGATATGGTATACAATTTAGGTACTACCCTTCCTTCCATTACACTTGTAACTCACATATATCAACTTGTAGAAATGTGCAATGACATACTGCACATACAGAAGGCACTTCTCAGCTGACTTCCTTGTGTATTTTATTTACTACTAGTGTCCTACACGTTCGCAGTTGCGTTTCATTCAATGCTATGTTTCTTAGGCACAGCAGCTCCAGCATCTGTGCTGCTTCAGACACCGGTAGAGTGAGGCTACAAACAACAGAGCTGCCATGACATACTTAATATTTAACAACACGTTTAGTGCACAACACAGTTGTCCCGCTAAAATATACATAATATCTATACACACACACACACACACATATATGTAAACAGTAAACAGTTGTAAACATTAACATCATAACCCAGCTGGGTCTGGTGTTGCTACATTCAGATGTCTGTGGCCGTTGTTCTAGCTAAACTGTAACATTTAATGTTTTGCCTGCCGTTGTTTTTTCTTGCTGGGGCTCTTGTTTACTGTGGCAGTGTGGCAGGAGCTAGCCGGTTAGCTTACAGCCTAGCAGCCAGGGCATTTCTCCCATAATAAACAGACAAGAGGGTTACAGTGTGCAAAACCAGCTTAAACGTTTTGATTTGAAGGGAGCATGCAACGTGAAAACGGCTCGCGCGCGCCTCGTTTCTTCTTCCCTCTGTGTGTGTGTGTGTGTCCGGCTATCAGCTCCAGCTGCCGCTAGCTGACCATACCCCTGCAAAACAAGAGAAGTAAAGAGCTTTCAGTCTGACCTCTGCTGAGGATGATGATGAAGATGATGGATCCTCCTCTTTCTCTCTCTCTCTCTCTCCAGCCGGTTTTGTCTCTCTGTCCCCCTCTCCCTCTCAGTCTTCGGACCTCCCGAGTAAAAGCACACAGATACACACAGACACACACACCCCTCCTCCGTCTACTCCGCCTCCTCTCCTCCTCTTCTCCTCCAAAACGGCAGGATGTCCGAGCCGAGAAGCAAAAATCACGCGCAGCAACGCATCACTCTGTTGTTTTTATTTGTTTTTCTCTCTGGTCGTTGTAGAGCAATGTGTGTGTGTGCATGCGTTTGGGGGCTGGGGGTGGGGTTGATGCCGGGATTGTCCCTCTTTCTCTCTGGTCTGTTTCCCAGCTGCTGCTGCTGCTGCTGCTGCTCTCTTCTCTTCTCCTCTCCAGTCTGTCCCTCTCCTGTTTGCCTCGCCCTCCAGTGGTGCGCACGCGGAAAGGCCCGGGGCCGGCTGGCGCGCGCGCGCACCGGCGTGTATGTGTGTGTGTGTGTGTGCTGCAGACGCGCTCTGAGTGGCTGGCAGGGGCGGGAGGGTTGGGGGGCAGTGAGTCATCCAGAAGTCCCTAACCACCTCCAGGAGCTGCAAGAGCTGAATGATCTTGGAGGAGTGTGTATGTGTGTGTGGATGAAGTTGTGTATGTGTGTGTGTGTGTGTGTGTGTGTGTGTGATGTGGTTAGGTCTTGCCAATCAACAGTCCACTGTAATCTATGCAAAGTTTGACCTATGCAGAGCTTCCAGCTGCTCTTAATGTCACATTCGTCTGTGCACCTAGACCTTCTTTCTTTAATGGTCAAAGCAATAGCCAGTGAAGTCTCCAGAATAGGGATAATGCAGCAGGCACATGTGTGCATGTGAGTGTCTGTGCATACAATGTAGAAAAAGACTGGAATCATTTACTGTGGAAGTCCATGGTTAAACTAAGCACAGTTTATTGCTGTATTTTTAAAAGATATAATTCCGTCCTCTACACTAATTGTTGTCTGGTCCTCTTGTTTTATAGCTCTTGTAGTTTTTCGTCTTTTGTCTTGTCTGCACTTGTGTAGTCCTGTGTTTTTGTTTCTGTGTTGCACCATGGTCCTGGAGAAATGTTTTGTTTCACTGTGTGTCTATAGCTGATGTGACAATAAACCCACTTGTCTTGACAGTGTTTGTTTTGCTGTAATTCATTACCACTTCTGAGCTTTGTTTTCTCCAGAAGGTGGAGAGAATATTATAAACCTTTAATATGTTTGAACTTCCTCTTCCAACCTGTTTCACCACCTTGCCTCTCATGAAAAGAAACTGTCAGCTAGCCAAGAGACTCCCTAGAATAGCATTTTCTCAGAAATGCGTCACTGTACAGAAGAAAAATGGGACAAGATTTCTTTTTCACTTTGTCACATTTCTGCATTTGGTTATGTTTTGATGTGGAGGAAAATTCATTTACTCCTTTTGGTCAAATCAGGATAGACCCAAAATGATATGTTTGGCCACAACTGCACTGGGTTTCAATTCTGGGGATCAAATGTGCACCCCAGAATAGGCCAAAAGTGCACATTTTGTCACTCATAATAGGCCAAAAGTGCACATTTGGTCCCTCAGAATCAGCCAAAAATGCATATTCTGCTTTCCAGATAAAATTGCTTTAACAATTGTATCTTCCCCAATAGATGCCAATATTGTATTTATGTTTCTTCTCTTCTTCTGAGAGAAATCCCTGTAAAGCCCGGTCATTTTCTGAGCCACACTCCTATTAATACTCCTTTTGGTCAAATCAGTATAAAAAAAACAGGCCAAAAGTCTATTTAAGTGTATTTGCACCAGTACAGGGCCCAAGGCTGAGACATTTGCTTTAGCAGTTTTATTTTTCCCTGTGCATGCTAATGTTACATTATGTTTCATCTCTAATGCATGCTCTTTTGAGTGAGAGACGGCAGCCAACACAGCAGATGTGATTACAACGTGGTGGGCGTAAAAGTGGCAATATGTAATTAGTTGTGGGCAAACTGAGAAATCAAACGAATGAAAACAAACAGAAATCAAAACTTTTGTGTCACGGTACTGTAATAATCAGGGCTGTGAAATTTCAAGCCTACGCAAGCGGTGACTACATTTAGACCTGTTGGAGCTTCCACTTTTAAAAATGGTGCTTTCTAATTAATGGCCTTTCAGAACCTTGCTGGGATGTCTTCAAATTCAGCTGGCTATTACCCAGCAAAGAGGAAAATGGGACCATCTGTAGATTCTGTCTTTGCAAATATTAACACAACCCTCTCCCACAACCAACCCCTCAAAGACAGGACTCATTAAAGTGCCGTTATCTGACATCTCGCCTGCTTTCTGGGCTGATGGAAATGAGAGCATATCGTTGTGAGCTGGAAAGGAACCTGACTGTTTTGCTTCACCATCCTACAGGATGACATTAAAAGCATAGCTGTCCTGGACCTGAACTAATCGGAGGGTTAATTAGTCGACTTCTTTCTTGCTGGAAAGCAACGGAAGACTCTTGCTGAGCTCGGACACGGTGTCATAGGAGCAGCAGCACTGCTGCTCATTTGCATCTCCTCACAGCTTCATCTGCCTGTGACAGGGAAAAGCATGGCTCATGTGACCACAGCCTTACATTTATGTGCAGAGGTAAGACTAATATGCACAAACAAAGATGTCCACACACACGCTCGAGACACATACACACACAGACACACACATATACACACAAACTGGCCTGTGCAAAGCATTAAAGACCCTAATTAGCTCAAAAATGCCCCACAAGCTGTTTGATCAGGCACAGTTTATCACCACATCATCAGGAAACTTACTCCTCCTACTAAATCCTCCATTAAAGAGACCTGAACTCCACATTTTTTATTGTTGCACATGATGTGGAATTTCAAGGACCGTTCTTGAATCAGATTTTTCCATATTCATGATAGCGGATGCTACAAAATAAAATCTAAATCAGCTCTGCTACTTCTGAGGCAGACCCTGTTCTTCAAAGTGGCTGCCCACAGTGTTTGACTGCAGTGAGAAATAATTATGGGTTGTTAAAGTAATTCATAATGTGTCTGAGACCATCCTAGTAAAGAATTGGATGTTGCATTACATTCACAGCATGCAGTAGACACTTTTTTCCAAGCAACTTCCATTCCTTAAGTACAGGGGCCATTCTCCCTGTATCACCTTGTGGCAGAATGATGAAGGTAGAATTTTAACCCATGTCCTCTGGGTCCAGCGGTATGTATCCTACCCACTAGGCTACCACCAGCTCATGCGGGGTCGAATACATTTTGGGGATGGATTTACAGAAACCGTTTGCATGACTGTTGACTTCCAGTGTTTGTTAGCAACTTTAGTCAGCAGTTCTACATTAAAGAGGCACAATATAGACTTCAAACACATGTAGTCTGATCGGTCTAGGCATAATTTTAGGTTTTTGTTTGTTTGTTTGTTTTATGGTTTTGGCCAGGTGTGTGTTTTCTTTTGGTCTGGTGTGTGAATGACCTCTGTTCAAGTAAAATGAGGCACTTTAGATTAAAAAAGCATTCAATACATTTCGAAAGTTGCACTTCAATTTAGAAAAAAATCCAGGAAACTCTAGCCACATATTGTTTTAAAAAAGTGCTAGATTCATTGGAAGGCTCCAGCAAGTCACTTTCCAACAGCTATGAACAGAGCAGAGCTTTGTCACTTTCATCCATCTCTTAAATCAGCTTCACAATGTCCACAGTAACAGTTCTGGATCGCTTACCAACGTGACTCATTGGCTAAACTGCTGAATGGACAATGTGTAAATGTGTTCATAGTTGTGACAACAACCACAATAAATGCAAATAGGACTGTTCTTCATGCTTAGTTTTCTTGGACGTGACAGAAACTGGAATGCCATGTTTCATCCTGTTGAAAGCATCCTGATTATTCGTGCACACACAAAGACGTGTAGATTGTAGATGACAAGAAGTAGGGTATAGAAGCCCCCCCCTCAGTGGATGAGCACATGTTGGCTCCTGCTTTGATAGATACCAGAGCAAAGGGCTACAGCTGTACACCGATCACAGCGCCTTTTGCTTTGAATAATTCTCTTTCATGTCCGCTGTCTCTCCACATCCATTTGCTCTATCTCCACATATTCGGTGATCTAGATTGTTGCTCTGTTTTCCAGCCTTCAATTTGTATCCTTCTCTCTCCCTGTCAATCTGTTCCTCAATCATCAGTGTCAGGATTAGAAGTTCAGGGTGTGATATAATTACTGTACATATGACATAAAAGATGCAGTGCAGCAGATCACATGTTACTAATTAACAGGATAAGTGTGTCTGGCATATATATATATACATATATAACAGTCATGGAATATGTCTTTATAGTTTATTATTTCGATCTTTTGGTGAAAATGTGAGGAAAGAAAGCTTGTCTCACAATGTGTGAGGAAGGTGGTTAGAGAGAAAAAACATTTCTTCTAAGGATCATGGTTGGAAATTCGCAGAAAAGGTCATCAAGAAAAGGCCTATTATCAGATGAGATGAAAATAATAGCTTTTAGGTAACAAATACTCTCTCACCACTGTTAGGATGGAGGAGGATCTGTGATGTTTTAGGGCTGTTTTTCCTCCAAAGGCCCCGAAACCTACATGACATCCTGGACTCCACACAGTAGCATCAGACAGACTGCCTCTACCAAAAAGCTAAAACTGGTTTGTTGATGGATCCAGCTGCACATATACATATCTTAAATGAGCACAGAATAATGAATAAATAGAATAATACAAATAAAGTGCTAATGACTGTTTATCAACTTTGCCAAAGCCCGCTTGGAGGAAACCCAGTTATTATTTATAGTCACCCTCCAGCATCTATTTCAGCGAATCAGTCGTTTATTAACTTAAATCCGGTGCTGCTAATGGGATTAACCAAAGTTGTGCAATGACCTGAGTATTCTTCTAATCAACAATGTTTATTTGTATTAGTGTCCCCCATATGTTAAATTCAGCAAATAAGCAATACTTAAATGGCCTGAAGTGTTGTTTCTGTAGAGAATTTGTCTGTTTAAATTAAATCAACTAAACAGGTCTTTTGACCAGGGTGTCCAAACATTTGCATATGACTGTATATATATAGCCACAGAAAAAAACAAGAGACCGCATCATTTCTTTTCTGGCTATTGCTTTTGTAGTTTGCGGAAGTGTGTCTGTGTCAAATGTGCATGTCACTATTGTTTTATATGCTAACGGCTACACTTGATTTAAAACTCCAAACAAAAACTGCTTGAAGCACATTAAAAAAATAATAATAATTTGGACTTGCTCACAACACCCTTACATTATATTACAACTGCAACCATCAAAATAGTAATGTTAAGAGTAGAGTGTGCATTTGTGACTCTGATTCATCCCATCAGAAACTGAATCAGGAGTGAAGCTGCTGGACTACAGCACACAGAAAAGCTGCTCTACACACACTACTGCACTCACAACACATATGGAGGTGTTTCTTATTTTTACACAGCTCACACTTCAACAGTTCAGAAGAGAATAGCAACCTGTGCATTTTGCACACACACTGCCACAAACTGCGAACAGAAAAAGGGAAAAGTGGTCTCTTGTTTTTTCCCCACGGCTGTACACTTGTAAAGTGTATAAAGAAAATCTCTAAAAGTCACTGAGATGATTCTGAAGGAGGCTGAAAGAGTCTAACAATGCTCCAGATTCAAAGCAATGAGCCATGGAGGACGTGTTTACGGGCCACACACCCACCAGATAAGATTTTCTCACTTTAAAGCTGACAGGGCAATGTGAAATACGGCTGTGTTATTTACTGCTAATGAGAAGTCCTGCTTCAGCTTCACTAACCTATCAAGGACAGCTGATGCAGCTGGTGGGGCTCAAGTACTTTCTTATTAAAACGTGGTAAATATATCACATTCCCAAACAAAGGCATTCGCTCCGGCCCATCTCATCCTCAGATTTACAGTCCACCGGAGTGTCTAGCCAAGCAAAACTTCCAAAACGATCTGAGCAAAAGGTCCTCCTGAGAGATTTTGGATGTCTGCAATATTGTGATGAACTGGAACGGAGATTGCGAGCTAGGCCTTCTCATCCAACATTAGTGTCTGACCTACTAAATGCGCTACAGAATGAATGGTCGAAAAACACTCCAGTGGAAGGCCTTCCAAGATGAGTGGAAGCTGTTAATGCAGAAAAGTGGGGACCAACTGCATATCAAAATCTATTCATTAAATGCAATGTAATTAAAGTCCCTGCTGGTGTAATGGTCAAGTCCCAATACTTTTATCCACATCGTCTACTTCTCATAACAAATCACACAACCTACATATGGAATCAACATTTATTTTATTCACAAGCATTTTTCCCTTTCCTCTTAGTCCAGGATTTTTTTTGTTATCATAGCATATGCTCATATATTTATTGTCGTTCTCTGAAGAATGCATGTATCAAGAAACTTGCTGAAGAGAAACAGATAACATACAGAAGATGAAACTGTCCACTACAGGAAATATAAAACATTATTTTCAGAAATACTGCTAATAACAAACTTTACTCAGTAGTGTTACTGTACTAAAGGTGCACACCATTGATAAAAAAAAAGACATACAGACATACAGCTAAACATACTCCTTATATTACAGTGACAGTTTTACACAGTGATGCATTTCACACACATTCGACAAGGCAAACATATTAAAAGGCAGATGACTCACAGAATAGCAATAATCTGTGAAAGATTCAAAATCGGTTTCATTAGTTCAAGACACTAGTTCAAGTCTATTAGACTTTACAAATGTAATTTATGGCACAAATCCTGTAACTCTGTTGAGTACAGCTAATTATATGGATCTTGGACTGATGTCATGGTTGATATTTGTCATGCTCAGAAGGAATTGACTTTAAAAGTTGACTGTCTTGGGAAAATGTGTTTTGTTAGTATATCACAGAAAGTCTTCAGATAAACCTTCAAAAATGCAACATTGGTTTTTGGGGCTAATTACTCTAACAGTAAAAACATGATTGTGCAGTACAACAATGATTTTGCTGATGTGAGATTTCTATGTATACAGAAATCTCACATTAAATATGTATTTTTTCTATTTTTCTAGACTAATTTGCATCAGTAAACTTCATTATCACATGCTTTTTGATAAACTGTATAAAATGAGGCCAGTTGGAGTTCGTATATTGGGAAAAAATATTTAATGGTGCATTCTAGACCATTTTATTAAATGACACCAAAATGACCTGTCAAAGGCTTCCACAGTTTAGAACCACATCCAGTTCCACATTTAGAATTCAAAGGACTGTAAATATGTTGTCATTTTTACACAGAACTGACATGAATGGTAGTTAGACAGTTAATTAGTTAGACAGGTAGTTAGTCTGACTCATACATTATATTCAAGTTTCAGGTAAAAATAAAGGGACCGAAAAGTGTCCTTTGTGCAGTTCCATAGAAGGAAAATAAACTTTCAATGGTGTTTTATGGGATTCATTTTGTGTGAAATTCAAAAGTTTACAGAATCCCCACATAATGTAAAGACAAACAAAAGAAGCAACAATATAAAACAGTCATTACTAGAGCAGAGGGTAAGTTTTAAATGTTAAAATACCAAAAAAATGTTGTTTCAAAAAGAAGTTAGCTTCTTGTTGTTTGAGCTGTGGAAGACTATGCCAGATATTTTTTCTACACAAAAAAAAAAACCCAACCAAAAAATTGTTTTCGTAGGAAATGTCTTGAAATATTCTTTTAAACATATGCCTACTCACTGCTTTACTGTAGAATAGGTACTATGAAATATTTAAGGTAAATGTTTTACAATCAAATTCTTCACCATATCCACCTACACAGATTTTTCATATTGTAAAATTAATTATATTTCCCGAAAGCAATCTTGCTGTGTGGAAGACTATGGGAGGTCATTTTTCCTTCTTCCAAAAGTTCTGGAAAATCAAACAAAAAAAACCCAAACATATCAAAAAAACAAAAACTAAACAAAATCTTCTAAAAATTGACAAAATATATGTTTTAGAAAAAAAGAAAAGAAAAATATTACCTCAGATTTTCATTTTAAAGGTATAAGCAGAGCTGTATACCAAATCCATCATGTAACACACATCTGATTTGAAGATTTATTTTCTGGCCTTTTAGCCAAGAAAAGTGTAATTTGAACTTATTCTAATAAAGTAACATCGCTTGAAGAAATGCACCCAACCTTGGAGAGCCACTGTATTTTTGTAACGTATTAATATGATGCCTTTGTAAACTGCACTCATTGGTAAATTGAGATCTCTCTCCTGCCAGCAGAGGATGGCAAGGAATATTGGCATGTAATTCGTTTTGTAAGGTACTAATGTTAGCATTAAGTGCTAATTTAAATGATTATATAAAACAGTCTAAAAGGCGATAATGTCCAGACTTCAGTGCTTCTGACAACGGTGTATTGTCAAACACTCCACTGTAGAAGTAATGCAGGTCTACAAACATGAGGCTTGACAAGCCTTGATAAAAAAACAACATTTGCAGACGCACACAGAAACGTACATGAACACACACACAAACACACACACACATTCTTTTTGCTTGGTACATGCTACAGTTTAAGGGACAGCTATTTTATTTCCAAACTGATTTTCTCTCCTTGAAATTTGTCTTTGGTTACAGACTGAACCGTTATATTGGATAGTAGTTATTTGTTGGATATTCCTCTTGATTATTACATGTATTACTGTTTGGTCGCACAATCAATACCTCAGGAGTCCTGGGACACAGTAGTTTGGCCAGTGGAGGTGTTTGTGGGACAGACAATACTTCTCTATTATAATAAAAAAGAACTTCTAGTCCAGACTCCCAGTTCCAGAACAGCGTCAAAACATTGCAAGACCAGATTTGTATCATTGACATTCATTTTCTGCTAAAACAAAACTTTGCCGTGTTGTAGATACTCTATGGACAATTCTACTTATATACTTAAAATAATAAAGGTCTTTCTGTTCTTTATATAATGACATCAAATCTTAATATGTACACTAATAAGAATGAATATGGTCATCTTTTCTCCACTCTGTGATACATGAACATTTACAAGTGTACAAAAACATGCAATTGCATGACTACCCCGTTTCTTGGGTTACAACTAAGTGTGCATTTAGTTACATTTAGACAAATACAAAACAAAGAAACAACCAAAAATATCAAATGTATAAAATATGAAACAAAATCATATTATAACAAAGCACAAAACCTGTGGTGAATGATAGTCAAGTGATGGGGGAAAAAAACCCTGCACGTCACAAACGAACAGGGCGAAGACTTCAATGGTAGCACATGGAAGGTCTATAGTGCCTAAATATACAGCTGTTTATATAGGCTCACTTTTAAATAACGTTTATAGTTCTCTGGCCTAAATCTTTCCTTAAACAATATACATATACACCTCTAGTGGTTATCTAAACATAAGCAGCATCGTCCAACTTGTGACCTTAATCTGAGCTCTACAACAGCTTTAGAAGACAAAAAACAGAATGTCGTAAAGGATTTGTCAGTGTTTTCGCCATTGTTCAAGTACACCAACTCTGCACTGCATCAATGCCTTGTCAACAAATCCCACAGATGATATAGCAAAAGGTGCACGTTAAATTACAACACTAGGAACAAGGATTTTACAAAACATATGTACATATGTTAACATAACTACTAGTAAAATGTGACGGCCAGAGGCTAGCTCAGAGTGGCGTGTCAAACACCTTCTCTGAAGAAGCCTCCTCCAGGTCCTCCTCAGACTGGGCTGCCCTGTGGTTCAGCTTCTCGGTGGCTGAGCTACTTAGGCAGCTCTGTTCACACTCATTGCTCGGCTTGCCCTTAGCGGTTTCCTGCACAAACTCCTGGATCTCCACTGGGAGCCGCCGGAACTTGTCTTGGTATTCCTGGTCCAGCTCGCTTTGCAGCTGCAGAAACAACCAGATCGAGATTTCAGCTTATAGGAAGCTCTTGGCAACTCTTGGCTATGATCCAACTCTCCAAGTATAGTGTGTCATGACGCATATGAGCTTCTGCCTGTGTGTTTTAACTCCACTGTCTCAAGCGAGTGAAAGGAAATATTAAGGGCCTACAAAGAGGGTCCTACAGGAGCATCTGGGTGATTCAGCAGATCAGGGTCGAGCCATGAGAGAGGAGCCTGAGCTCTGAGCTCTGAGCTCTGAGCACCAGCATAGAGGTGCTAAAATTCTGAAGAGGGCAGTGGAAATAAATTGCTCCAAAAATGAGAGCTGTCTCAATTCATCTATCCTGCCTCTCTCAGGCTCTCCCAATTCAATGCTGAATGTTTTTCTCCCAGGCATAGACTCCCCTAATGATTAAAGATGACGGAATTGTATTCATTCTGACCCAATAATTGCTTTAATGCTTATTTGACTAGTTAACTACCCCACTCAGTCTTCTGGGAGCATTGTAATTAAGGAAAAGCACCAAAGACGAATCGTGTCAGAGGCAATGCTTGAGAAACACAGTCTTCGTTCATTTCTGCTTAAGCAGTACAGCACACTCAGAAAAGCACACTCAGAAAATATTTAGGTTAGTTTCATATTAAAGTCAGAAGGGCAGATAGAGGCTCTGCTTTTATTATTCATATAAAGAAAAATCCCCTTAAACCCTAAGCCTATTGTTCAGTTATTACTGTTAAGACTTATATAGTTACTACTATGAATTTTTTGGTAACTGTTATGGAACTAATATTTACATTTTAAAGGCATGAGTGTATTCAATTAAAAGTAGAGCCCAAATATGATAAATCAAAACACAAACCTTTTTACCTTGTCATATCCATGGTTATATTAAGCAGCATTTATCATATTATATCCATTAAAAGACAAACTTCTTACTTTTCAGCAATATTCTGGTAAAATGCATTGAGTGCCCCCATGTAAATTTATGATCATCATAGCTGAGCAGACAAAAGCAATATAAAGTAGGGGCATATCAATATTGGAAATCTGATTTTTCTCATGCATATACTGTATGTTCTAAAGTCAATGCAGATGACGAAACACACATTCAGAAATATAAAAGCTGAGGCTATAGACTGAACCAGACCAAGGTTGCCGGTAATGTCACGGCTCGGCAAGTGGCCATTATTGGTCACTGTTTTTTGGCTTTGTTTTGTTATGGTTTTTGGGACTTTTATTTTGATATTCGGGTTTGTTTTGTGTTTTCCAGCTGTCTTGTGTTTTTGCACTCATTATGTCATGTATTTAGGTTCTGTCTGTGTGGACCACAGACATCAGTCCATCGCCTCATTTATGTTTCCCTGTTATGTTTCGTTTCTGTTCTCGTTCACATTTCCTGTAAATAAAGATCCTGAGTTCATGGATGCCTGCCTGCCTGCCTGCCTGTTTACCCCGAGGTAAATCACGGGAGCCGGTCCAGCCGGTCCAGCCGGTCCCCCGTGACAGTTAAAAGGAAGTGTTATGTTTTGTTACTGATGCAACAACACCATTGCAAAAAAGTAACTTTACAGGTAAAAGAAAAAAACTTCCTCATTTTCAGGATACGTTAAGGCAACAAAATTGTATTAAATCCATTTTGGACCATTTCTGTGTGCAATTCTCATGAAACAATATACAGAGCAGCTTATAAGGAATAAAATATCATTGTGTATATGCTGGCATGGTAGCCCAGCAGTGTCTAAAGATTCTGCTGTTCTGAGGCGTAATAAATGCCTCGTCAAATATCAGTTTGAATTATGAACATTGACTGGATTCTCAGAAATATTTTATAAAGTAATCACCTGCTATCACTGATATGATTCTGATATCATCATCCAATAATATCCCTTTCCAACATCCCACTTATCAGATGCTAAATGCTTCTCCCCGAGCAGGTTTCACACAGAAACGTTTGTCAGAAGCAACAAGCCTCTTCATTTCCTTATGAAAGTGATCATTCTGTCATACGTGAACACACCACAGCACACAGTGTGAACAGCACGAAATTCTTTCTCTGCATTT
>JBBPDH010000151.1:6372341-6386801 GCA_037974565.1 Clupeocharax schoutedeni
TTATTTGTCTTATACTTGTACAGCACTTTGGTCAATGAAAGTTGTTTTAAATGTGCTTTATAAATAAATTTGATTGACTGATTGATAAAGTATCCAGCACTGTCTATACTACTATCTCTTCTTGCTATAGAGAAAATAGTGCAATCAGACGCAGAGCAAATGATAAATAACAACGACGTATTACATTTTTTAAAAAAGGCATATTTGAGGAAATGCTCTGTGTGTTTTAAATAAGTAGGGGGAACTTCATAGCATTATGATAAACCAGAAATAGTGTTATCAATAAATTGCTGGCAGCTTTGGGGAAGCACTTTTCCAATGAATGAGACGAAAGAGCATGAGTAAACTCATCTGAAATCCCAACAGCATGTCTTATCACAGGAACTGGCGCCCTTACCTTCACTGATAGTGTATGAGCTACGATCCCATCCACTGTGCTCTCAGTAAAGGGGTCAAAGTTTTTATCAGGCCTCCTCATAAACTCAGGCTTCAGCCTGTAGCCACATTTCCCATTGTACTCATACATCCCCAGATTCAGCTGCATGGGCAGATCTGTTGGTCAGACAAGACAGAGGAAAAGTGACTCACATTGATTTTCACACAAACACACTTCTCAGAAATGATGCATCAGTGAGGATAAATACACAGAGATCATTTTCAGTTTACATTTGGAAAATGATCAAATTGTTTATCAAAGTTTAGTCAAGGCCTTAGGGGAAATTTCTTGGCTAAAGAATCTGGAAGCCATTAATCTCAGAGAGAATTACAAATGAAAAGCTTTAGTTTTTGTTCTTTTCAGATCCTAAAATGTGCTCATACAAATGTTAACAGTATTGCATTTTTGTCAATGAAAACATGCATGTGAAATAATGTGCTAAAATAAACTGCATCATTTTCTGCCCTTAAAATGGTAGCATCACCAATAATGTCTTAACTACTTAAATAAAAAGGACACATTTACATCAAGCTGTAGTATTGCTGCCATATAATTAGAATTTTAAATGTAACTTCTCAAATGACAGTTAAAGTCAAATTTGACTGATTTCTCACAAAGTATAATAACTTAAATGATGTATAATCATGAAATGATGTACAGAATACATTATTTAAATATTTGTTGTATAGCTCAGTATAGCACTTACTGACCAATACATTGGAAGATAATATTATGAAGACAAACAAATGTTTCAAACAGAGACACTTTCATTTTCCATATATCCACTTCAAATGTATACACATAAAATCATTTGAATTTTTACTTTAGCATGTATAAGAATGTAAGCCTTTGTAAGCAAATGTAATTTAACAAGCACAAAGTTTTATTGATTCACAGACAGGTAACCAAATGAAAATGAGGACAATGAAACCACAGAGACGAGACGTACACACAGTCCTTAAGTACTACAGATAACACGGGGCAGCTGGGATAACAAACAGGAAACAGGACATGTCACATGGCACAGTACAGAACGAAAACAAAACACGGTGGCCCTTACTGGGCCTCAGCCGTGACAGACACCAGATGCAGTTTGCAGAAGAATGTTTAATGCAGTTTAATGCAGCATTCATATTCATATTCACTTTTTATCTAACCTATGTTACATGACATACATGTAAAATCACATGTAATGGTGTATTATCATTGTCCAAAAATGTACTATTTTCTTTTAATGAAGCTTTTTCACAAGCATTGTAAAGTGTAAAGTGACCATTTTTATCCTGTGTGAACAGACCACAGCACAGTGTCTCCTGGGGATTCAAACCCACAGTTGCAGCCACCACGACACCAGCTGCATATATATATCTACTTACAGGAATGTTTAAAATATAATTATAATAATAAATATATAATAGCTCTGAATATTTGGAATATCTTGTTTATTTAAGTCCAGCCTCTGTAGAAGTCAAGCCACTATCCAAATAGGAAAGACCACTCAAAGCCCCCTGAGAGGGAATGAACAAATGTTAGCAGGATGTGGTAAAGTCTGAGACAAGGGCCGCGCAGCCACTGCTTATGTACCTATCGTCTGGAAGTTCAGAGCAACCAGCTGACATCCAGCATTCCAGAAGACCTGAGGCATGTAGTTGGAGGAGTCCACCCTGGTGCCTTTGGGGTAGATTCGGCTGAGCTGGAGTTTGTTGTACCTGTGTACATTTGGCTAAGGAACACCACCCATGGAGTGTTTAGGATAAAAGCTTGACTGTAACCAAACTGTATGAAAAGGATACTCCACAAATTCCACTGGGGCCTTGGTCAGCTGCTCCAGTGCCTTGGTCTCCACAAATGATGACATGTGATAGCTTTTATTTGTTTCTGTAAAACAAGGCATAGTATATGTCTGTAAGACATGACTGAAAAACATTGTGATACACACACTAAACAATTTGTTATAGGTACTGAATAGTGTTGCTCAGTATGATTCATAGTGGATTTTACATACAATATAAAAAACACATCAATGTGCAAAATAAAATCACATTTATTATTAATAACACAGCTCAGCAAAAAAAAAAAAGATTTTGTAATCATCATAAACCACAACACACTTTTCCAAACCACTTTTTGTGCTGATTTCAGATCTGCTTTCAGTTATATAGTCACATCAACCTTTTGAATTATGAGTATTATTAGGTTCGCAATAAACTTGTACCAGCTATCATGCAATATATAACTAGCTTCATCACAAAAACTGTACGTGCAGGAAAAATTAATCACAGATTTGAAATCAGCATGAAAAACACTACACTACTAACTTATCTCTGATGATTTTGACTTGTTGACCTGTGTAATCACAAGAAGGAATTTTCCCACCGACATCAGATTTTAGAATGAGCTCTGTTTTACAGTAAGTCACCTGCATTAAGTATGTTGACTGTACTATAGTTTAAGTATCCAAAGGAAAGTATGTAATTTACTTTTCGAAGCTTCAAATGAGATGAACTTGACCGGCTGGATGTAGTTCACTAGGTTGGACATCTCCTCAGTGGCAAACGCTTCACTTCCTGCTGTTCCCTACACATGAGGAACAGTGAACACCCACTCAGTTCCTGAGTTTGTACTGAAGTTATGCCAGTAGGATTAGGGCCAAAGTAATCACTGTCAGCAGTAGACAGCATGGGAACACTGATATGATGGGCTCTGCTGAGAGCCCTCTTAGACAAAGCATGTGTAATTCAAACAGCCCCTTATTTTCCAATAAACTACACATACACGCAGGCTGTCTTACCTCATCCATCGATTTCTTGCCCTCGTCGTCTTCATCGTCCTCATCCTCACTTTCTGCTTCAACCTCACCTGAAAGATTGGGATATATAACGTGAGGTGATACTCTGATCTGTGATCTGAATATCATGGAAATTGTCACAATCGTCACAGTGTCAAAGCTGCTGACCTCAATGTGTGACATCCCCAGTCAGATGTGACACAATGTTAATAAATAAATCTAAAAAAATAATTATGCATAATTATCATTCTAGTAATTATCTCCAAAAGCATGGTGTGATGCTTTTGAAAAAAATGGTATGAGAATTGCAAACAGAAGCAGATTGTGTTTTATTAAATTATTCACAATTTAATAAAACACAATCGGTGTCTTTAAAATGTTTTGACATTGATGCATGTGGAACAGTGGAAAGCACAAAACATTAAGAATTATGTAATATTTGGCAGTCAACAGTAACATTTATTACAACTACACAGTCATTAATAAGCAGCGAAAAACATATTTATGAATCAATCGATGTTTATGAGGAAGCTGTTTCTGAAAATAATAGAATAGCAAATTAATAACCATTTTTTTTAGTGTCTATAAGAAATATTCGTCTCTTGAATAATTTAATTCTTAATAAAGTATAACTAGATATAGTATAAACGCCATGGACGTTTCTACTTCTATTTAATATGTATATGTTATTATCACTTAAGTTCAAGGCTATCGAAACCCACAAAAAACAGACATAGGACACTAACTAGGCCTCTGGTTTAAACTTGGGAATAAATCTTCGTAACAGTGCAAGGTTCCTTGTGAAAGTAGATTGTCATCTACATCATATAACATATCAACTTGCTTAAACTGTTCATAAATATTCACATACGGCTAAAGATTAATGTACATATAATAAGTGTATTACAGATGTCTGGAGGGTGTGTACTGGTTTATATGGGACATCAATATAGTCTCACCTATAAACTTTCTTCCCTGAGGCCTGCTGTCATTGGCCTCTGGGCCTGGCAGACTCGGGTCAGGTATGTCTTGATTCGTGGAGCCTGTGAGGACATCCAGATTCTGTCATTTTACAAACACCCAAACCAAAACCGTGCCAGCACCTGACACCATCCTTCAATACGCAATTCCAAATACCAAGAGTGATTTTCCTCTCATCTAATGAATGCCAGATCCCCACTAGCAGCACAACACTTCATCCTAGTTTGTCACGCAGATAAAATGAATTGATCCCGGACTAAATGTGGAACATATGAGTTTTTAAAGAGTCCAGTGGATGATGTGATGGCTGGGAGCATTAAGATGACTGGTGCTAAGCTGTCTGAAAAATCTGTGCATGGGATGTTTCCATCTGTGTCCTTAATCTTTGGGGACACAACTGCTGCAGTCATCTGCAATTTAGCAACATGAAATAACTGTTTTCACAGTGCAATAGCAGCAGAGTTCAGCACTTGCCACGAAAAACATGTGTGTTTTGACTTGAATATGATTCAAATGTGTCAAATGGCTGCACATGAATAATATATATTACATAAACACAACTGCTTTCTTTTATTTTGCTTATTTGCACACAAACAGTGTCAGTGTAACGCTTTTGATTTATTTTATTGTTGTGTTTAGTTTTTTCAGTGTATATACTTAGTGTCAAACAAGAACAGGCTTTGAAAGAAGTGAAAAATTGTTTGTATTGGAGCTGACAGTATAAAGTCAAACTCTTCATGTGTAAGTAATCAGGCACTGACAAAAGCAATGCACTGAAATCCTGTTATTCAAATGAACTTCTGTTGCACATGAATAAAATATGTTAAATCACTGCAATTACTGGAAACTGAGAGGCTAAAGCTGTAATGCAATTGTCTTCATGCAGAAATGTTTCAGTGTTTATCGCCTCAGTGTATGCCTTTCATTTTTATTGCCACTGACATTTGTAGATTTGCAATACACTAATCTTTAATTAAAATATAAATCTAAATTCTCATTCATTGTTTTTTGAATGCGCATTTGAGAAGGATAGTGAGGATTAAGTGATAACAGAAAATGAGTGAGTGAGTGAGTGATACTGGCGCTATTAAATCTCAATCCTGTTTGATTAGGTGTTAAAGCTGACTGGCCACCAGAGGGCAGTATCGGATTTGACTACAGGAAGAGTTCCAGTGGGCTGCTGATGGTTGTATGATTGTGTTTGAAAGCCAACACTGAAAGTATTGATGTAGCTCCCCACTATCATTCACGAGCGAACTATTTCTGAAAGTAATTACAGACACGCTCCACTGCGAAAGCTGCAATATCACTAAATTAGTATGATGCCAAGTATGCAGATCAAATCACTAGTTCCAGGCTATGGGATGCTCTTGTTTTAAAAGCGGACTATTTTTGAATCAAACTGTATTGCTGCTGTTTCTGAGTGACTTTGTTGACAACATGAAAGTATCCACTTTAAGAGTTTGAAAGAGTAAGAAGAGTAATAAGAGATTTAGCATGTATGTTAAATCATAAAGTTCTTACATACATTATTAATGTATAAGAACAAGAATCTGCATTCAAAGATAAACGCAGAGGCAGGGGGGAGAGAGGAAGAGGGCGGCAGAGAGAGAGAGAGAGAGAGAGAGAGAGAGTGAGAGAGAGAGGGGGGAGAAAGATAGAGAGAGGGGGAAAGAGGGAGACAGAGGGAGAAAGAGAGAGAGAGAGAGAGAGAGAGAGAGAGGGAGAGAGAGAGAGAGGGAGATGGGGAGAGAGAGGGAGAGTGAGTGAGACAGAGGGAGAAAGAGAGAGTGAGAGAGAGAGAGAGGGAGAAGGAGAGGGAGAGAGAGAGAGAGAGAGAGGGAAAGAGATTGTATGTGAACATGAGGGAGCGATAGAGGTTTCCCACTTTCTGACTTAGTTTTAATATTTATGGCCAGAATGGTTCGCATCTGGAAGACTCTACTATCTTATATATGATTAATAATAACAGTCCATGAATCAGTGGAAAGTGAAAAGGGCAAATTCCATTCATTAGATGTTTTTTCACACCTAAAAGCTATATATTCACTCAGCTGATAAAGGATTTATTGTGTCACATGGATGAACCTCAGTGAAGTGTGCAAGAATAAGTACCTGCACTGGGAGAGGAAGGCTCACACATGCTGGACGTGTCACTGTAGGTATTGGAGGTTTGCTCAGAAAGCTTCTTCTTCGTGCTGCCCTCGTCCTTGTTGGAGTTCTTTTTGTTCTTGATGAGGATCTTTCCCAGAAGGTCCATGGGACTGGGCAGAGCAATGGCTGAATCCAGCTGAGGGAAAGGAGGCAGATGTGCATTAGTTTTTGGAGAAGATGTTAACTGATATAGCTGCTATTAATTTTATTAAAACTATAAAACCATGTATAGAGAGAGGACAAAAATACACTGTATCATTTGCAATTGCTACATAATTTGCACATAATCCTGTCCTCATAATGGTGTGAGAGTAATAGAAATGAACTTTATGTAATCTCCTGTAATTAATGCATGGTTAGCACAGTTTAAAGACGTACTTTCTTGGTCCTGTTCAGTTATATTTCATTTAGCAGAGCAGGTTTGAGAATGGCTGTTGAGTTTTTGCACTGTGTTTACTTTCCTGTTTTATCACGTTGGATATAGTCATTGCTAATTAGCGCTACTAATTTATTTAAGCAGCCCCCTGAGCAAAATGGGTTTTGGTTACAAATGCATGAATTGTTCTGGTTTGTAGGGCTGAAAAAGTTCCCCTTGTTTTTTTCAGAGTCTCATGGCCTCCTTATTTTTAATTATTGCTGTTTTTGTTTTTTTGTTTTTTAAATAAGTAGCCTATTTTTATACCCTGATATCATATTGCAGCCCAAAAGTGGCTAGCTGCAACAAAGTCCAAAGTATGAAAGAGTTTGTGTCATCAAGATAACTCTGCTGAAAGAGCTGCTCTGCTTAAATGCTCCATGTTTTTACTTGTGGGAAATCCCTTTAAACCTTACAGTGTTTACATGCATTAATAATATATAAGAACAAGAAACTGCATTCACACATAGAGGGAAGGAGTGAGAGTATGTATGTGTGTGAGTGTGTGTGTGTGTGTGTGTGTGGGTGGGTGTATGTGTGGTGTCTCAAAGCAATTACCTTTATCCTAAACCCAGATCTTTCCATTCTGATTTCCAGAAGCAGCCTAATCAGGTGCGAATAGTCTTTGGGAAGCCCAGAGTCTCGGTAAACAAGTACTTTCATCTATTTTTCTGTTAACATGTATTAGGCGTACCTCTCTTGAAGTTACGTGATTCAAATGTGTCCAAATGTTTCCACATGAATAAAATATATATTACATCAACTAAAACCAACCAAGCTAAAAGACCAAATTTTATTAATGCATAATACATTCACTCATGTGGTGATGATGTACACATTTGAACCAAATATGTTCATTGGATCACTTTCTTCAGCGGAGGTAACTCTGATATAAAGTACAGTCGGCAAAAGGGCAATAAATGTAATAATGTAATAAATGTATCTGCACTTGTCACTCATGAAGTCAAAAACAAACTGAGTGAAAGAGTGGGAATGAAAGAAGGAGAGAGGCACAGGGAAAGCGGTTACATAAGAACGAGTGACGGGGGCTCTGTGAGTTCCTCTACAATAGCACAAAGCATGCTTTTGACCGGTCACTATGACAACTGGGGCAAGGGGGTGTGGGGTGGAGGAGATAAATCTTTGCCAAAAGCTAGCATTTAGATAAGTTGGTGGCATATTTCCATTTAATCTGCTCTGGCCCTGTGCAATTTGATAAACGCAGGGCTGATAGAGCAGTCCGATACTAAGGAACGTGTGATTGGAGGTTGTTGAAAAGAGCATGAGTAAACAGTTCCTTCATATGGCCCCTTCAAAAGCCCGGTCAAGCTCTCAGAGACATGCTGGTGACGCAAGACAATGCATGTTTTTCTACTGTATGTACAGCAGTGTGTGTGTTTGTGTGTGTGTCTGTGTGTCTGTGTGTGTGTGTGTGTGTGTGTGTGTGTGTGTGTGTCTGTGTGTAGTGTTAGAGCAGACCATATAGTGGTGATTAGGTACAAAGATTAATTTTATGTGAATGCATGCAGGTGATCTCCTGCTGAATTTGTAAGTTTGACGTACAAAGAAATGAGCAGTTTCTAATTTATGAGAGAGACAAAATATAAACAAAAAATGTTACATAAAAGTTATAAATTGATTTGCACTTCACTGAGAGAAAAAGGTATTTGATATCCAAGCAAAACATGACTTAGTACTGGGTGGAGAAACCCTAGTTGGCAAACACAGCAGTGACATTTCTTGTAGTCGGCCATCAGGTTTGCACACATCTCAGGAGGGATTTTGGCTCAATCCTCTTTACAGAAACTCTTTGGCCCTTTAGCAAAAAGTAGGACCACTCCAGGACCTTCATGTGTTTCTTCTTTAGCCACTCCTTTGCTACCTTGGCTGTATGTTTTGGTCTTTATTATGCTGGAAGACCATCCACAACCCATCTTCAGTGTTCTGGCTGAGGGAAGGAGGTACTTGTCCAAGATTTTATGGTACATGGCTCCAACAATTGGCCCCTCAATGCGGTGAAGTCACTCTGTACCCTTAGAAGAAAAACATCCCCAAGCATAACGTTTCCACCTCCATGCTTGACTGTGGGGATGGTGTTCTTCAGGTCCCACTCAGCATTTCAGGTCCCACTCTAAGACGTCGTGTTGATGCCAGAGAGCTCGATTTTGGTCTCATCTGACCCAAGTCTTCTCTGAATCATTTAAATGTTCACTGGCAAACTAAAGATTGGTTGTACATGTGCCTTCTTGATGAGGGGGACCTCATGAGCACTGCAAGATTTCAATCTGCTATGATGTAGTTACCAATGGTGTTCTCAGTGACTGTGGTCCCAAATTTACATTTACATTTACGGCATTTATCAGACGCTTTTTATCCAAAGCGACTTCCAATTCCTAATTACAGGGGGCAGTCTCCCTGGAGCAACTTGGGGTTAAGGGTCTTGCTCAGGGACCCAGTGGTTGTGTGCTGAAGGTAGGATTCAAACCCATGACCTCTTGGTCTAGAGGCAAGTATCCTACCCACTACGCCACCACCTCCCACAAATGTCTTCATATCATTAACAAGCTCCTCCCATGTAGCTCTGGACTGACTCCTCACCTTTCTCCTGATCATCCTCAACCCCATGAAACAAGATACTGCATGAAGCTCCAGACTGAGGGGAAATTGATGATCATTTTATTTCCTCCATTTCCAAATAATCACACCAACAGTTGTCACCTTCTCACCAAGCTTGTTGCTGATGGTCTTGTAACCCATTCCAGTCTTGTGCAGGTCTACCATCTTGACCCAGATGTCCTTTAACAGCTCTTTGGTTTACCCATTTTGATGGAAAGGTTGGAATGTAAGAAACAGATTCTGTGGACAGGTGTGCTCTATATATATAAGGAGTGAAGATCAGGAGTTTCTGTAACTGATAGATTTATTGTTATCTGTGTTCAACATGGGCACACAGACAGTCTGTGGGAGCCAGAAGTCTGTCTGGGCTGTAGGGGCTCAAATACTTATTTCACTCAATAACAAGCAAACCAATTCATAACTTTTATGTAACATGTTTTTTCTTGATTTTTGGTTGATATTCCATCTCTCTCTATAAAAATGAAATTACCTCATAAATTAGAGACTGTTCATGTTTAAGTAACTCAGCAAACTTACACATTCAGCAGAGGATCAAATAATTATTTCCCCCACTGTAAGTTTTATGGAAGTAAATTAAACTTTAAAGCAATATGCTATCTCAGTACACAATGATTGATTGTTTACAATGGGACTAAATAAATACCCTGCTATATAATACAGCAAAATTCACCACCCAGACATGATAAACAATTTGCATCACATCCAAATACCCATACATGATTTCAGAATACAGGATGAATTTATGAGGAAAATATAAACAATAAAGCCAGCAACTTACAATGTTAACCTAGAAAAATGAAAGTGGAGTGCCCTCCAGAATTATAGAATTATAAGACCATTATAATTATTAGTCTTTAAGAAGGCCAATAATTTTGAAAGGCGCTGTATTTATTTTAGTGCTGGGCCGTTAACGGCATTAACGCGCGAGATTCTAATTGCGCGATAAAAAAAATATCGCCGTTAACGCACGTTTTAAACCTGTCTCGGAAAGAAAGAAAGAAACAGGGTTCGAAAAAAAGGGAAAAAAAATAATAGAATGATTTGTAATCAGTTGCTTTAAATGCAGATATTGAGGAATTAATAACTTCACCGATGAATACAGAGGGTTGAAGAGGCTGAGAGGTAGAGCAGTGTGCAGTAAAAGTCTCTATAACAACCATAACCAATCAGTTTCAAGGATATGAAATTTAGAGTTCAAACTGTCTCGCAGATTTCACCACACAAGTCAAAAAAAACGTTTAAACCTTTTAAAACTATAGTGTTCTGTAAACACAGTCAATACTGTAAAACAGAATGCAGCATTAGAAAGGGTTCATGCAGAATCTTATCAACTGTAGAAAGCACATTCAGCAGACGTGGCCTTAGACTTACTGGGTATTTCTCCAATGAGTCTGTGAGCAAAGCGTCTCCAAATATTGATCTGCAGTACTCGGCCATTTTGGCCTGCTGCTTGGGGCTGCGAAAGACAAGACAAACAGAAAGACGTTCAACCCTGCAGCCCTGACCCCACACACATCTACATTAACTCATCGGTGTCTGGAGGAAAGAAAAAAAACATGCCAATTCAATTTCTCGAGCGTGTCAAGCCACAACCCATTAGCAAGTCCGCTTCCCCAACCCTAAAATTACATTCTATGAGTAATGCGCCCATTCTGTATGATAATTGAGACATATTTCACATAACATTTATGTATCGCTGCACTGGTCAGCATGAGCAGCTCATCAAGTGACTCAGACCATTACAGAGGAACAGGACAGCATAATTGCATGGGCAGAGGGCATCTTTCACTTACGAGTCCACGTGGTTCTCGAACGAAAGGATGACAGGGAAAGGGGACGTCTTGAATGCACTTTCAGCAATGGCCTCAATCACTTCCTGAAAAGACAGGCCACATTGTGTAATCATCCTCAAAAAGCTCTAGAAGGCTTTCAGGCACTATCATGGCCTTCCCGCTGCTGATGTGAATGTTGATGAGAGGACTTGAGATACTTCTAAAACCACTCAAGATGGAAATGGAATTTTATTAGAAGTCAATAAAAGTCTCTTAACCCATGTCATCAGAGAGTATTACACTGGGTGATTCGACTCATCTTGAAGACAATACGACTTAAAAAGTGAGTGCAAATTAACTTCATGTTTTTACTTTCCTGTCACGATCAGTGGCTGCTAGGAGCCACTGTTTCTGTTTATGACCCTGTTTTCTGTTCTGTGTGTTCTGGGGACCTTTATTTTGACGTTCTGGTTTTTGTCACGTGTCTGTGTCACATGTTTTCTGTTTATGTGTCTCCTTAGTTCAGCTGTCCCGTGTTTCCCCATGATTGAGTTGTGTATATATGCCTGTTTTTGTCATTCTTTCCTCATGTGTCCATCGCCTCACTTTCCCTGCCTGTCTCCCGTGTTTGAAACCTGTTTTTGCTCCTGGTGGCCCGCGTGCCCATTTGTTTTCCTTTTGTTTTCCTTTAATAAAGTCACGAACATGGAATCCTGGCTATATGTCCGTTCCTGCGGTTCCTGCTGTCCTTCGACTCTGACATTTCCATAGATTTCCTTTTGTTCAGCTGCTCTAAAACAATTTTCCTCCCTGTCTTGACATTTTCCTTTTTGTCTTTACTGTTTGATTTAAAAGCATACTTATGAGAAAAATAATTTATTCAATGTTTGACATGAATTTTGCTTATTTAGTTTTGCACTGGATGTCCAAAAGAAGTGTATGTACACTCCATTCACAAACAGCAACAAAAGTAATATCAGACAAAACTGCTGATATGGGGTTGAGTGTTCTGTCTCGTGGTCTATGCCTCTGGTTCTGGGGTGGGGTGGGTTGTTCCGGAGGGTTATGCGCGCAGTATGAAGTCACAAATTAGGTAGGGTGGTGGTGGCATAGTGGTTGTGGGTGGTGGTGGTGTAGTGGTTAGGATACTTGCCTCCAGACCAAGGGGTCATGGGTTCAAATCCTACCTTCAGCACCTTCACCACCACCACCACTGGGTCTCTGACCCTTAACCCCAAGTTGCTCCAGGGAGACTGTCCCTTGTAGTTCGGGAATGGAAGTCGCTTTGGATAAAAGCGTCTGATAAATAATGTAAATGCTGTGAAGACTGAAAACTTCTGCGGATTTTGCATAACACTTATGTCTATTTGGGCTTGCGTATTATGTCAATCCTTGCTTATAGCCACCAATTACCTTTGTTAAAACTGCATGTCAGAATCACTACACTCGCCTCAGTCCATGTCAGGTTGTTAAGGAATCTCAAATAGCCTTGTTTATACGGTTTCTGGCAGTGTATGGCCCTGGTTACACGTGATTGCATATTGGGTAACTTAAGCATAAGTGGACAGTGGACACATTGATTTTTACAACAGAGTCTATCATGCATCTCAAGGATGTCTAGCTGACCACTTCTGTAAAGAGTTACTGTCCCTTCTGCTAGTTCTGTTTTAATCTCACACCAACAGAGAATAAACTCTGCTCATAGAAGCCAAGTTCTCAGATTTATAACATACTGTAATTAAAATGGTTAAAGCCATCCCTGTCAGCAAAATCCAACACCGCCTCCTTCCACAAAAGTGATGAAAAGGCAATCAACACTGTGTCGTAAAATGGACAAGTTATACAGTCCCTTCCAGACTTGTTATTGTTGTCTATAGCCTAGCTTCAAAAGTTTTATCTCCATTTTTGAGCATTGGTGTGATGTCACATGCGGAGGGTCACATCAGGACACATCAGAGTTTACAATATGCACCTCAGACAAGTGGTTTGACTGAGATGTGGTTGATCAAAAGTGGCAAGTCGTTTGAGTGATGAAATCACATTGTGTTTCAGTGACTGTTTACACTTGTATTTTAGATTTGTCACCAGAGATGTATTTTTTTTTTTAAACTTGTTTTTTATTTGGAAATATCACTGAGAAAAATAGACAATACAATATACAATCATTCGGACATGTATTTCGCTTTTTCCATTCTTCTCCCGCCCCCCCTTTATCCCACATATACAAATATAGCCTCCCCATCCCCCCACTTACCCCATCACCCATCCCACCCCATCCTCCGCTAAGCGGGAACACTCAACTAGGAAAGTACACACATATTTACCAAAAAAAATAATTTTTTTTTTATAAAAATTGTAATTACATTCCCATGCTCTTTGTGGAGTTATAGTTATATACTGACATATATTGTAAATTATACATTCAATAAATACCTGAAAATAGCCGGAAGTAAATAATAAACAACCAAGATTTCTGATATCATCCCAAGAACCCAAGAAAGCGGATAGGTGTTACCAGAGATGTATTTTAAAACTAAATGTAAACAGGATCTAAGATGAAGTTCCATCTATAAAAAGAATTAAAGTCCTGTAGTTTTAACAAACTAAGCCTTATACCATCGGTGTTCAACTAAAGGAGCAAACTTTGAGCACTTAATGTAACTTGTCTGATTAACTACTTTTGAGTTTAGGGGAATAAAAGATGTGTGTGTTTTGAAACCATTTTTATTCGAAGCCTCCATCAACTTTGCATCTTATCCATATGTTGTTCTATATATTGTTTCATAGCCCTCTGTCTGGACTCCCTTGACCTACTCTTGTTGTATGTAGTTTACCTTAAAGGAGATTTCTGAGGTCATGGTGAATCCGTGAGTAATGATGGGCTCCTCCTCAGCTGTGCGGCCCTTCCAGCAGTCCAGCTCCACACAGCGGCAGCCAGACAGGAGCACCTGCCTGTACATCTCCACTGAGGAGTTTCCTGCCAGCTGCCCCGCTGCAGAAATTATACAGATGGTCATAACACATCAGACACCACCATACATCATAACCGCAGCCAAAGCTTCCAAAACCAATTCACAATTGGTAAGTGCCAATTCAGTTCTCTCTAATTATGACTGAGGTTCATTAGTGTATTTTATTCCATATATTACCATTTTTGTGGATGTGCAATATATGCAGGATTTGCAGTATATACACTACCAGTCAAAAGTTTTAGAACACCCCATGTTTTCTGTTTGTTTGTATTGAAATTCAAGCGGTTCAGTGTCTCAATGTTCAT
>JBBPDH010000151.1:6387706-6404728 GCA_037974565.1 Clupeocharax schoutedeni
TATCCAGCTCTACCCAAGAGTATCTGGCTGCAGTTCTACAAAGTGTAACATCACGTGTCTATACGCGTTAATTGCGTAAAAAATATTAACGCGTTATTTTTTCTGTGATTAATTAATCTAATTAACGCGTTAAATTCCCAGCCTTAGTCAAGACTCTCCTCAGTCCTGGCTTCCCATTGGTGGAATGAACTCCCTCTTCTGGTCCGATCAGTCCTTCACGGTCTTCAAGCGTTGCCTGAAGACCCATCTCTTCAAGGAGCACTTTGGCGACTAATAATGTCTCTTTCATGCTACTTACGTATTTCTAAAAAAACAAAAAAATATTAATAATTTTCCCTTGACTTCCCACTTCTCTATGACTGCTTTGTTCTTCTCTAGGGCTTATGTATTGTTGGGTTAGGTGTTGGCTAGTTATTATATGACAGTTGTTGTATAGATACTCTGACTGCAGTATCTTGGTTAAATAATTGACATGGATTTAAGCTGTTTTACAGGTAAGAAACAGTTGTTGACTTCTTAAGCACTGATATACGTCGCTCTGGATAACAGCGTCAGCTGAATGCCGTAAATGTAAATGTAAATGTAAATGTAAATGTACTGGATTGCAGTTGTGTTGTACCGTGCAATCTCCGCATAATTATAGAACAACAAATTTAGGTTGTTTTGGTTCTGTACTCTAGCCCACTTTGATTTAATGAAATAAAGCGGAACATTGAAGTTAAAGTGTGTAATGACAGATTTACTTTAACATGTTTTAATGCATTGTCTCCATATTTGCTCAGGGGACAAAAATAATAGGAAAAACAAACATAAATAAAAGTGACACTGAAATCTGCGAAAGTTTTGATCTTAGACATCACCATGGGACTGTCCAACCCAATGCAGCCCACCAATCAAGAACACTGCATTGCTGAAAAAGACCAAAGTAGCTTTAGTGTGGTTTGGTTGAATCTGAGCGCTGAGCAGTTGCTCCTGTACACCTCTGTACTCTATTCTACGCTTGTAGACCTTTTGGTCCTTTAACACACAGGATTGTACAGAGAGCTTTGATACCCACTGGACAGACCTTTGCTATGAGTTGCACTTAAATATTATAACCTACTTTGTGTTCTAACTTTATAACTAACTTTGCATTCTAACTTCAACAGTGAAACTACAGAAAATAGCACCTTCCACAACAAATGGGAAGCATGAGAAGAGGGGGGAAAAAAACCCTTCAACCGCAGCCAGAATGAAGCTAGCCCACGCCATCCCCCAATTAGTGTGATGGGCAGTGACGGCCAAAGCTTGCTGAACGTTTAGGTGTCTCATCTCCTGACAGGTGGGTGTTGATGAGGAAGTCAGCCCACTCTCAGCACCTCCAGCTCTTCCGGGTAAAGCTCCAGTCTATGGGAGATCCCCTCAGTCCCTCTGGCCACTTTACACTAATTAATCCCGTCATGCCCTCGGAAGACTTCCTCGGCCTAATTAACGGCGTTTTTTCCTCTGACATCTGAACACGCTCTCCCTAATGAGGCCACAGCAAGTGACTTTCATCTCAGCGAGACCTCACCTTTCCAGCCTTTTGAGGGATTGCTGTGGATGAAGACCATACAGGGAGGACTGCTCTGGGACTGGAGACTAAGACACAGACTGTAGTATTAACTACAGAATCTCGTATAAAGCTCAATTAAGACGTGAGGTGAGTCCTAAAGTAGTGAGGGAATCTCCCAGAATCTCCAAAGGTCAGATGATAGTTACACTTTAGTTTGATGGTTCCCTATAGCTTACTTTCTCATGCTTCTTTCTAAGAGCGGGAAAGGATGAAGTACCACATTGTGATTGTACTGCTATGCATTTGCATTGAAATGTACAGTTATGTGCAAAAAGGTTTGGGGTCACAAGACATGTTTTGTTGATTTTTAAGTGAAAAGTAATGTCAATTATTTTATTTTATGTTTTAGTTTTATCAATATGTTAATCCCAATATGTAAACAGGGGATTCATTGCAAGTTGCAGAAAAATGTCATATTTACATCTTTTCTGAGTTTGGGCAGTGTGGATGGTGAACATGGAGAAGTCAAACGTCTCCCTGAAACCATGCTTGTTTCTGAATTGTCAGAACAAGGGGGAGAAAGCAAACTCGTGGAGGGTCTGCAGGACCTGCAGGAGAGCATGTGGGGTGAACTGTCAAACAGATGGTAGCAGCAATGCTTCCTCAGGCAAAGAAATGTTGCAAACACAAACAACACTCACAGCTTTGCTACAAACTGCACCACAATTGATGACTGAAGTGTCATTAGCCATTAGCTCCTATTAAACAAAACCACATTCTTCTGAATTATTTAACTCAGAAGAGTTCCTACTGGTTCTCTTTTATTGTGCAATATAAGCCCCAGGCTTTAGTGTCTCCTATGAACAAAACATAAATCAAAGAAGGTTCTCCGTCTGCACCATTCAATTTGTTACGATTGCGAAGGAACAAATGTGCACTGTCTCTTCACAGATTCAGCACCATAGTTCTCTAACAGAACAGACGGTGTGTGCGTGTGTGTGTGTACGCACATGTGGGTGGGTGTGTGTCTGGGTTGCAAGCAGAAGGCAGAGTTGGCAGTATAACAGACAGGGAGTGTGATTCAGAACTGAATTTGTGCAGCCTGTGCAGCGGATGTTTTCACAAAAACTGTCCCAGTGGAGACACCGCTCTGTACAGCAGAAAGGAGATGAAGTGATGGAGTGAGTGTGTGTGTGTGTGTGTGAACTTGTTTTTATCACATTTTCAGTACAAAAGAGTGGCATTAATTCATAGCACTGCCCTTATGAAGCACCAAAAACAATTACACTGCTAGAGGAGAACTTCAGCTTGCTAACCCTGAATGAATGAGTTAAAAAAAAAGTTTTACTACAGTTTACAAATTATATTGTTTATTAACTGAAATGGCCATATTGTTCCTTTTGAATAGCTGAGGATAAGATTTTAGGGTTAGGGTTGGATTTGTAAAATTATTAAATACAAATAATTCTGAAGGCCAGTGCTAAAATCATGTTTCACTTTATGGGTTTCCCCTATATACTAAACTCAGTAGTGAAGTCAAATTTTCAGTATCAGAAGAGCTATGTAAGCACCCAAACAAAGGTCTTCTGACACTGGACTTCTGTCTGTCCTGAAATTATAAGTCACTGCTAGGGGCATATCTTTCAATGCCATGGCTTTTAAATTATGGATCACTTTACCACAATCTCATTTGCTCTGCTCTTCAGTCTCCTCCTAAGCTCAGCTTTAAATCTGGTTCTTTCCTCCGTACCTTCATTCTCCTCCTCTCTGCAGTTAATGCGATCTCTCTCCTTTTTCTCACCAGGTTTTACTGTTCATATTGTCCTGCTTTTTCTTTCCATTAAAAAAGAAATTATTCTCATTATGGCAATATGTGTCATTAGGATCTTGCACACTGATATATAGATGATTTGATGGGAGAAAAAGTAAAACCATATGCTTTGGGGGTGAAAAATAGCAGCCTGTCAAATTTTTAACCGCGCTGCAGCTGTAATGTACAGCTGTTTCATTTTTTATCCTGTAGTAATAATGGTTTTGCCCATGCAGCACTGTAATTGTTTCCCCGTTTAAGGTGGTAAAAGAAATGCAAACTTCATCTTCATGACTGAAGGTAATAAATGCAAAAGTTCACTGATAAAAAACTACATTAAACGAGAGCAAAGGGTCTATACAAGTTCTTCAATTTACTTATTATTATTGTGAGGGTAAAAAAAAGCATATGTTACATATATGTATCACAAATGGGATTTATGTATGGCTCATATCATGACAATAGGTAAAAGTGAGTAAAAGCAAGTGAGTATACATGAGTGTGTGTGTGTGTGTGTTTGTGTGTGTGTGTGTGTGTGTGTGTGTGTGTGTAGTAAACTGACTCCAATATATGCATATTGGAGTGACAGCTGTGTAAGGACTACAAATTTGTAAATATGATTTTGAGAAAGAGACTCTTACCCCCTGCGGTATGTGTGTGTGTGTGTGTGTGTGTGTGTGTGTGTGTGTGCAAATTATTGTAAGGAACTTTTCTCTATTGCTAACATTCCATTCCAGCATCCCACTGGGCCTCCAAACTCTCTGCGCTCCGGTAGCACAGCTGTTACTATGGCAACAACCCTGTCAAGTTCAAAGCCCTGCAGAGAGCACGAGGGTAACACTTGGGTTCGTCTTTCATGAATACAGCTGCACTTATTCACTCATGAAAAAGAAACGCCTTTTAAGGACCACCTTGCTTTGACTGGCAGGAGGATTGACTCACCTCGTTGGTAGAGCATGGTGTCGGGCTCGTACTTCTCCACCAACGCCTGCACCTGCTCAGGTTTCAGGGGTGGGTACAGAATCTCGTTCAGGCGTGGGTCTCGCTGCTTATTGTTGAGGAAATCTGTCATCTGCTCTACTGTGAGGTATGGTCTGCTCTTAGCACCACTGAGGGACAGAAAATAGGGAGAGAGAGACACAGAGGGAGAGGGAGAGAGAGAGAGAGAAAGAGAGAGAGAGAACTTCATGCATTTGCTGTTGTGCCTTAAGCAAAAATGTGACGGTTGAGCAAAAAATAAAATCATGTTATTTTGGCACTTGAGCTACAAGGCTAATCTAGCTAAAACATTTTGGAAGCATATAGCCACCAATCCGGATTGCGCAAAAAGCATGTTCCCCTAACAAGCTATGATTTGTGAGACCCTTTAGTCTGAAAAAGGTTGTGAAGTGACCATGTGTGAAACTTCTTCTCTAGGGATGATTATGAAAGAAACCCAATCACAAGTGGTCACCGAAGATCACTGTCAGTGAAGGACACTTAATTCCAGCATTTAATCCCAGATGTGAACTGGTTTGGCTGTCCAGCTGGATCAGATCACTCGAGATGCATATTAATGCCAGGCGTGAACAGGGCACACTGTTCAGTAACCCACCTGCTGTGGGTTGAGAGAAGCTTTGAAATGTATTTATGACTTCTAGTGTTTCTTGACAATGGTTGTCTTGTAGTTTCAGTTCGAAACTAAAAAAAAACAAAATTTGGAAACTAAGCATGTCTCGACTGATCAACCACAGGTGTAGGTGTAGGTGACAGCTAATTTGACTTTTCGACCAACTACTGCTTTTAAATGTTAGTTTTCGTGTTATTCAATATTCTATAGCACATAAATACATCTCATAGCCTCTGCTGTTTCTCAGCCTTTTTAAGTGTAAGCAATAAAAAAAAAAAAAACACTCACCACATATTAAACGGTGAAGAGATCAATAAATACAGATGCATTCATAAAACACATTCACTTCCTAGCAGTACTGTTGGCTAGCTGACTTCCTTCTGGTTGAGAGTGTCAGCAGGGTAGAGAAAATCAAACAACATTGTAGTTCCAGTTCTAGAGTTCTTGCAGTTGTGGTTTCAAAAGTCAATGTGTTTTTTTTCTTTCATATAGACTACAAAGCACTACTGCAGGCAATGCAATGACATGATGTGATGGGTAAATTTTTCATGTCCCTTAAAATGATCTCAAATAGACTAATGTGTTTTCTGATACATGCTGATATCTATGAAAACAGACAAAGGTATACAGCATAACTAAAAAAAGACAAACAGCAAAAATACTGAAGTCTTAATTGTTTCTATACTTTTGTCTTGTAGCTTCATAGTTCCAGTGCCAAACATGTCTCAGGTTAGTACCAATGGCCACTTTGCAGTTCTAAGCACAACTGACACTAAGAAAGAGGTCACCTGCAAGACCTAATAGGCGAAGACAGTGAGCACACCATGTACAGCAGTGAAGAACCTGATTGCAGAGTAAATGATCATTTAAATTTGGATGTCAACATTCAAATGATACTATTAGGGCACAGAAACTTGTCAATGATACTTGAGGCCTAATTATAACACATTTATATGCTTGTTCCTTCCGTTTCGTCATACACTCTAACTTATGACTCACTCTCTTATCATGTTTCTCTTCCAACACTCTATTTGATTTATGAGTTTGTTTGCAGGGAGGCAGTGTTCAGAATTACAGGATTGGCTGTGTTTCTTTCTCCGACCATCTAGCCTTTCCAGAGGACCAGTTTTACATGCCTGTGGGGAAGTACCACAGCAATTTTCATCATAAAACTACACTCAGCATGATGCATGAAGGGGCTTACATTTCTGAGAAGATGGTATCGATGTCCTTCCGGGGACAGATGTTATTGAGAAACACTCTGTATATCTCTTGTGTGAACTGTTGCAGAGGGATTAAGTCATTCTGCAGGGAGAAAAAAAACAAACAGGTTATAACTATCAAAAGATTGGTCATTTGGTTATAGTGGCCTCTATAAAGGGCAGATAGTGATTGAAATATGAAGGTGTAAATGATTTTTCAATAACCTGCAAAGATTCATTTGCACTTAACGTCCATTTCTAGAACAGGTGTGAGTGAACAGCCAAATAATTAAAGGAGAAAGAATAGGAACGTCAACCCAAAAGAAAGGTAGAAGAGAACTCAACATGGCCAATTACATGGACCAGTGGTCATTAAAGACAAAGGCTCTCCCGAGACAGGGTTCATTAAAGATAACGATCAGCATTAAACATTCTAAAGCGAGGGAGAGCAATCATGGACGGTAGCAGTAGAAGAGTGGAGTGGTCAGAAAGATGGGACAACCTGCAGCCATCAGCTGCCTGGAGCTAGTATGTGTAATGTGTAAAGGCCTGCATAAGCCCTTTTTTTTATTAGAAACCTTCACAAATGTGTTACTTTGTTAATGTTTAAGACTCTCAGTAAAACAGAAAAGTGTGGAAATTACTTTTAAATATTCCAGTGCTTTCTATCAGTGGTTTGCCAGTCATTGTATTTGTTCAACATTTATAGGCCTTTAAAAATAGAAATATAATTATAGTAAATAATATTGATTATCTGTGCTATACTAGCACTTTCAGTTCAATATTATTTTGCTTCAAGTTAATAACTGATGTAGTCACTGATATCAGATATTTCATTCCACTGAGGAGCTTGGTGCTTGTATAACCTGGGTTCACTCAAGTGTGTGACAGTATGTCATTAGTTTTCTATTGTGCTGTGAGGTGTGTCTGATGAGAGGTTTCTACTGTGTCTGTAAGGCTGATCCTGGAGTTATGTGCACAGACAGACAGACAGACAGACACACACACACACACACACACTCCGTTCTTCTTATACATTAAACACACTAGTTTGCTAACCAGTGTTCCAGCGCATCCATGTATTACAAAAGTACAAAAACACATTAAAACCAGGTTTCCATATATTACATTAATTGATTGATTGATTGATCGATCTATTTATTTATTCATTCATTCATCTGTTTATTTCTTGTTTGCTTGCTGTCAAGAAAAAAATCTACATCCAATGACTACACATTTAGAACAATCATTTATACTGTTATGTACTATGTATTGTATATAAATTATTATGCTATTATGTATTATGCATTCTATAATGATTATTTATGTTAGTATTTAATTACCATCAATAAATAGTCCCGCCTCAGCAATAAAACATCAACACATATTGCTAAACAGAGCAAAACATTAGAGCAAGGTAAACGTGTAATTAAAGCTGGAAAAAGAGGCGCAGTCCAGACATCGCTTTGTCTTCTCCACTGTCTCTCCCGCATCGTTCATGGTGTAACATTTTTTACTATTTTTTTTTTTCAACAAGATGTCGCTTCTAAAACCCCCAATTTGTCAAAACCTGCCACTAAACAGAACCTAGAGTGCTGTTCCGACAACTGTGTCACATGGAATCTCTGTGCAATAAAGTTGGATATCATACCATGAACTTAACCCGAAGGAAGTAAAGTGTGGAAGGAAAAGAGAGAAGAATCTTAAGCAATGGCTAATGAACACATTGGGAAATTCTCAAATGCTTTCCAGGCACAAACAGAGGCGGCCGGCTCTGCAGGAGTCAGTGAGTCAGGGTTAAAGGCAGAGCTGAAAGATTAGCGCTGCCAACCTTTAGCTGTAATTAATTACACATCGCAACAACAACAAATCCCAGTCGGCCTCTAATATGGCAATGTGCTACTAGCGCCTGCAGCTAATTATGTAGTTATAGACAGACAGGCTGTATTTTGTGAATGTGTGTGTGTGTGTGTGTGTGTGTGTGTGCATGTGCCTGTGTGTTTACATGTATTTCTTGTATTGAAATGCATTTTTCCTTGCTGCAAACCCACCTCTTAGCAGCACAGCTTGTCACTATTGATTATATCAGCAGCTGATGTCTATTTTGATGATCATAGCTTTAAATGATCACAGCATTAAGAAGGAGTCAGTCAAAACGAAGGGTGTCAAATTACGGGATTCTTACCACATAACTAGACCTGATTTGTGATTTTGTATAGTTCTATATGCATGTAACAGTCACCACCTGAATATTTCGGGTTTGTGCACACATATTTACAATCAAATTTAATAGTTCTTTGGATAAACAGCAGTGGCTCCACAAGACAGATTTGATATGATAATATGATTACTAGATCTGATATGATAAACTAAGTAATAGTTTAGTTAGTCACTTTTGTGACCAGGCAATATCATAGGGATTAAAAGATGTAAAATTTCAGATGTAATTAATATTAGCATACTGAATAATAACAAGCCAAATATAAACAGAGAAGCATCTGAGAATATTAGAAATATATAAAAGAAACAATAATATGAATAATCAGAAAAATGAATGTCATTTAGACTTGGCTCATAAGACAGGGTAATAGACAAATTTAAGAAATGCACATCGTTATAGAAATGACCACAGAATACCTGCAGAATTATTGACCAGGCATGTTTTTATTGATGACGTGTAACCAAAAATATTTTGCTTATATATTTATTTTTTTAATTTAATCAAGATCAGATTCAAAAGTAATCGTGACAGTCCTACTGAGTAAGAGGTTTTAAATGATACATTTCTATATACTGTAAAAACAGTCTCTGCTCGCCTACATGATGGTGTGTCAACTTGGGGAAGGTTTTCCAGGAAAATTATATTTATTTGTTTTTGGCCCTGTTCCCATAATATCTACTGACAGGAGGTATTTTAGTCCTTGAGAATGATCTGTCTTACTGCAATTTTAAAGAAAGGTCATATTCTCAAGGATACCTATGAACAGAGAACATCATTATGAAAAATATGTCTAATATGTTATGTTTGAGTATATACTGTAAGTTCCACCATGTGTTTGTGCTGTTTAGCTCAAATAACCAACTTCAACTTACACTATTTGTTCAGAACTGATGCTGAACTTTCTTTACAACCACACAGTTACAGAACCTCAAAGGCAGAAAGCAAAGAAAGTCAAAAACTAGAGTAGCGAAAGACATGAGACAGAGCTTACTCTTCCAGATGGAAGGCCACAGATTTCCAACGCGTTCTCAACTCGCTTCCTGTCTGCTGAAAACACCCGGAAGATACTAGAGCAGAGAACACAAGAACTGTTAGGACACAACAACTGACATTTCATAAGGGCCACTCATTGTACTAGACAAAAATCGTAATGCACTGCATACAAACATAAATAACAAACATAAATAAATGACAATAGTATAAATACAGAACATAAACATCAGCACCACAAAATCTTCCAGTTTACCTACTTCATCAATTCTGTTGATGAAATATATGTAATCATATTAAAACATTTAATACAAGCAAATGAAACGCATTTAAATGCAGCAGTTTACCTTATAGACCACTAAACATTCATATGGATGTACACTATATGTCCATATGTATGCAGACACCCTGTTCATTTGTAAATTCAGATACTTTAAGGTGCACCTATTGTTGACACAGGTGTTCAGCTGCAGACACAGCTTGCGTGAGAAGATTTCTGTAGAAAAACATTGCTGAAAGAACAGGATGCTCTGGAGCCGCAACACATGAGCCTAAGATAACCATAGCCAATGCTGAATGTCTTGTGGAGCAGTGGAACTGCATTTTCTAGAGGAATGGAACTCCATGGCATTTTTTTAATCCACTAAGAATCTGACCTCACTCATTCTCTTGTGGCTACAATAAAACCACCACAGCAATGTTCCAACACCTAGCGTAAAGTCTTTCCTAAAGACTAGAGGATGTTCCTGCAGCAATGAAAACTCCCTTGATTTCAGTAGGAATGTTGGATGAGCAGGTGTCTACAAACCTTTGGACATATAGTGCTTGGGAACAATGAGCTGTCTGTTAAGCCTGAGAACCCTGAAAATGTTCATAAGTTGCTTTGTTTTATGCCTTATAGAGTTTTCTTTCATTCACCTCCTTTTCACCATTCATTATTTGTAGAGTTTTGCTGTAGCAGGAAGCCAACATGGGCTTTATTCATGATCATTAGCTGTAGATGCATTAAAGTAAGTGAACACTATTCCCCAACAGATGACGGAGGATTTGGTGTGTTACTTACTTTTTCACAGGAATAGAACCCTCAGGAGTGAGCTGCAGCAGCAGTCTAGTATATCTGTAATGGAATGAAAACATCCTGGAATGAGAACCCATCACTTTTCGCGAATATATTCCACCCTGTCCTTTAGACAAAGGCCTGAACTGTAGATGCATTCATTAATTCGCCATTATAAATATCAATGACGTTTTGCACATTCATATGCATGAAAATGGGCCAGCCTCATTTGCCTGAAATCAATAAGCCTTCTGTCAAAATTTGTTTGTGTGGGTGGCAGTGCATAACTGTGCCGATGCGTTTCTAATTATAGCCACTGGGCAAATATCTTCGGGCGTATGGGGTGTGTGTTCGTACGTATTTACATTTTGTGCATTGCTCCATGATCCCAGGATGTTTTGCATCGGCAGTGGAGCATGAGTTACAGCACTGAGCTAAAAATAGTCGGCATGCAACCTGAGCCATCATTATGCACTCAGTGATAAGTGGCTTTTTCACAAATAATTAATGTCCATTATGCAGTTGCCCTCACGGGTGTTACGTCATCCGAGGGCAAAGTCATTGGTATTAGTTAACCGTCAGGGGTAAGGGTTTTCAATGTCTCCCATATCCACTGTTGGCCTCCCACTGCGCGACCAGACAAATCTGGTCTGTGGCACAAGGACATCTAAACTGCTGCTGTCACTATGCAGCAGCTGCTGCCCAGAACTGAGTGAATGCCCAGCCACCCTATTCCGCTTTCTAATAACATGGGAACCGCTAAATGGATGATTACATGCTTCTGCTGTGGCTCTGTGCATTTGTCTTTGATTACAGTTGAGGAAAGGACAGTGGGAGTGACTCAAATTCAAGTGAGACTGGGCCCCTGATAAAGCGCTTACAGAATACGGTGCAATAAACCTTTTACGTCAGTCACTTCTATAGCTAGAGTTTCACAATATTTCACAAGTTTATTTGCTAACACTTCAGAATTAAAGTGACAGGTGCTGTAATTGGTGAATAAGGTGTTTAAGTGAAAACATCATTTCTAAGTGTTTCAGATAGCCATTAAATAAGGTAATGAGGCCCATATTACAGGAAACATCTTTTTATAAACCTTTTTAAAATATAAAACAGTTCAGTACAATTTTTAAACAATGTTAGAGTCTCATACTATTTATTCCCCTTGCTCTGAATTCACTCTATTCTTGATATCATAAGAACTGATATGTTTACACATTGTTGCCTGTTACACAAAGTTGCCGCCACAACTTGAGTTTAAGTGAGTTTAAATTAAGTGATCATGTTGTCACAGAAGTATCGATTTTCAGCTTTAATTTAAGGATGGTTTTGCATTAAGGTTTTGCAACTTTTGTTTTCAGCTTTCATTTTTACCCTAATTTTTAGAGGCACAACAGTAAGGAGACAAAGTGATCAAATATATATTACATTTATTGGTTTAATAATGGAATGAAAATTCTTTGTAGTCAATGACCGCCTGCAGTAACCCGTGGACATTACCAAATCTCAAGACTGCTCCCTTGTGATGTCCTCTCAACTTCCTATTTATTCTAAGGACTTTTAGTCTTTGGATTCTACGAGAACTCGGTCAGGTGAGAATGTCCTAATTTTAGCCCAGAAAAACTCCCTCACTGCAAGTACAGTGTCTTTCAAATCACTGACCAGCTGCAAGACAAAACAACATGCAGACAAAATCTTCAAGTCAACTTAGTATTAAACTAAGTAGCAGTCTATGCTCACACATGTACATTCATGGCAATTTATGAAACCACACAGTTACGCAATTAGAATAATAAAGCATTAGGACTGGATAGACTCTTTCAGTACTCGTTTATTATTTTTTGAGCTAACTGCAACTTTAACTGACCTGTCTGTGTAACCCATCATTAGTTTTTCATGGCAATGTACCCACATTGAATGTACCAAATAGTTTTTTACACAGAGTAGTCCTTGGCAGGATTTCAGGAATTTTCAGAAATTCACTTGGTCTTAATACAATATTGATTGTTGATTGTTAAATGCTGTTTAATTTAGATAATCTTCATTATGGCCTGCTTTTCTTTTATTTATTCTTTGTTCTCAGGCACCAACTCCAGGTTTTAAAAGAAATTGGCCATTTTGTGCATGCAATAAATCTTCAAAAAGTAAATAAATGCAAGGCCATAACTATCCAAGTCATTAAATTCATTTTGCAACAAAAAATTCCAAAAGACTCTTTCATTAACCCAAAAAGAATGGCAGATGACTATCACACTTCAAATGGCCATTGAAATAGGTGAAAAAATGACTAAAATCTGCAAGTCAGCACTTTAGCCCCCAATGTACCATTTCATTTCTAAAGCTCTAAAGCACTGGAATAAAAGCCCATGAGACAAACTAGCAAAATGACTGAACCCAAACATTTCAGGATCCCTTGTACAGAACATATCATGCCACAACAATAAAAACAATGGTGTGACATTTACAGACTGTAGGAGTGATTTCTGTTTGGCATTGATTAAATACAGCTTCAATTCACAGTCGACTTTGGGGCCACTAGTTGAACATAAAGTCCTAGCCATCATCCCCTACTTCAGTGGGCCAAGTATTGATTTTGTTTTTACTGCTCAATATGGGAGCTCCTACTGTATGGCATTTTCATTATTATGAGGTGTATGGTTCACCTGGGTACACTGAAATAGTGCAGAAGGGACTGGTAGAAAGGGTATCATAGTATAAGTTCTTAGACCCAATTAGTTCATATATTTCAGAAGGACTATTAGAGCAGACAACTATCAAAATGATAAAAGAAATGATGAATAGGAAATAGTGTACTCACACTTTTTCTAAACAGGACTCGCGGGACATGTTTTGGGCCAGGAGGTTTGAAGCCAAACTGAACAGCTCCTCTGCCCACTCCTACAAATACATAGTTGATGATTCTAATATTCATAAAAACACACTTTTGTCCATAAAAAAGCAATGAATTAGACACAGCTAGCAGTAATTCTCAAAAAATAACTTTTCTCATCTCTAAGGGTACAAGGATTTCAATGCAATATACACTATATTGACAAAAGTATTGGAAAATACCTGATTTTCAGGGTTTGGTCTAGACCCCTTATTTCCAGCTAAGGGCAATAATCTTAAAGGTCAAAGTACTAAGACATTTTGGACAACACCGTGCTTCTAACTTTGTGGACACAGTTTGGGGAAGAACCGTTTCTATTCCAGCACGACTGAGCCCCAGTGCACAAAGCAAGACCCATAAAGACGTGGCTAAAGGAGTTCAGTGTGGAAGACTGGACCCCACAGAGCACTAAACTCAACCCCATCCAACACCTTTTGGATGAACTTGAATGGAGATTTTGAGCTAGGCCTTATTGTCCAACAACTGACCTCATAAATGCTCTACAGAATGATGGGCACAAATTCCCACAGAAACTCTAAATTCTTGTGGAAACCTTTCCAAAGAGAGTTGAAGCTGTTACAGATGCAAATGGAGACCAACTCCATGAAAGGCTATGTCGGAGCAATGGTCAAGCGTCCCAAATTTTGTCCATATAGTTTACGTGAAGAATGAAGATGGGAAACAGTGGAAACTTAAAATTACACTGGTGATACTGTCTTCTTCCAAGAGTCTCTCATTTATTTTAATTAAAAAATATTTTAAGTCTCCAAAGGTAAATGTTCACATTTTTAATTCTAGTAATAGCTAACTTATTGAATTACCTTTTTTCATCTCTTATTTGATTAGTTACCTTGGCTACTTCATCTTGAAAAGCCATGAAGTGTAGGTAGGTGATATTGACCATGTCTGGACCAGTCACCACCATCACCATCCTGTTCTCCATCTTCCCCACCAAAGTGGCTACACCCAGCTGCTCACGCACTTTAGCATCCTGAAAGAGGAGCATATGCATCAGTTTGCAATCACACTTGAATGACAATGATGAACTCCTGTGCATTCTTTATTTTTCTTTGTGTATTAGGGCTGTAATGGTACATGACAGATTTGAGATAAAAATCTTGGTATAAATGATAGAAAGCTACTGTCAAGTTATATCATTTTGTTCTAGCATTTTAAAAATATTTACCAGCCATTTCACTTACTATGTAGCTGTCTTAAGTAAATGCAGTCAATAGAATCTTCATTAGCTTGGGAATTTACAGACCGTAATCATACCTGACATCCAATGTAACATACCTGACATAGGACAATATTGATTCATCAAGTAAATTACTTTATGCTTAAAACAATGAAAAATATTTCCCACAGGCAATATTTACTGACCTATCAATTCATACAGGATTAATATAACTTGGGGTTATTGTCACTCGTTTAACATCAGGGGAGCAAACATGACAGATTAAATGAGACTAAAATCACCTAGAAATACCAGTTATAATAAAATAACCGCAGCTCCCTCTGTGAAATGAATCCAATCCAAACAGTATTTTAAGTATTATACTATTCATTTTGGAAAGTAATGACTACAGACAGCAACTGCTCTATTATACGGTCAGCTGATGAATCATTTAAAACCACTGGACAGATTTCTTCTGCCTTGTCATCTGTGGTCCATCTTTCAGATTCCAGGCCTACTTTATAAATCACTGAACTTAATAAGTGTGAAAGCTGTTTTCTCAGGATTTTAATAAGCATAATAATGAGTTTGGAATTGGGATATATTAGACGGTTAGTTGTGAAACGAAGCGATGAACAGAGCGATGGAAGCATTCATAAATAGCAGGTCATACTTGATAGCCATAAAAATATACACACTTTTCCTAGCGCAGGTAGTGCAGGTAATGCATAATAATGAAACAGTTCTTTTCCCTGTCACCTTGGACCAACATCCATGTAGCATACCAAAGAGTTCTTCTGGCCTAATTAACACAATAAGAAAAACCCTGCAAAGGATTCTGCAGCAGAAGCAAATTAGCTTCCACTAATTTTCCCAATCAGACAAAGAGAGTCAGTGTGCTGTGTCCAAGTGATAAATGTCCCCTACATGTCCTCAGTCACCCATTCACATCAGAATGGCTTCAATGCTTGCTGTTCTAACTTCCAGGAGGTGGGCCCTTTTGCTTTTCTTTCTTATCACCCTCAGGGTGTCTTAATTTGCCTTCAGCTAATGAGATTGAAAACTTCTTAGTTTGGGGGGGAAATGCTACTCCTTAACCCCCAGATAGGTATACTGTGATCTCAGTGTGACTGCTAAGCTGATTTGAGCTGTGAAGCACACTTAGGAGGCTAATGTCACCGGGAGCGCTTCAGAGCTCTATGGTGATTCCACCAGTGTTTCACTGCAGGGCTTCTGATGCAGAGGATCCTTTCAGAGCTCAATTTGCATGCTAGGAACATTCCCAGCGGAGCACTGCTGCAAACTCTCAGCCTCTGATCAGGGCTACATGACAGACAATAAAAATGAGCTGGACACATATGCTGTTTCAGGCCTAATCAATAAAGCCAAAACTGCTGATTTAAATGGCAATCAATCACACAAAATGACTGCACTCTAAAAGACAAGAGTGCCATCCATCTCACACTGAAAAATCACAGGCAATTTGTCAGAGAGAAAGGCGATGAGTGGCCCCCACAAAATTATGTCCCTGGGCAGATAATCGTGCTTATCATGCATAATACTTCTCAAAAACCCCCCAAATCCTCAAAAGGCATGTCCATGGCTAATGGCTGAGGAAAGTGTCCTTCAGTTCTAGTGCCACTCAGCGCACCAGGCCATAAGGGGGGGTTGTTGTTGGACTGTGGAGAAAGATGGATTGAAAAAACAATCTGGCCATTTAACATTTAACAAATGTTCTGCATCTGACAGATCCTACTCCTCGTTCCACCACTCAGTTAAGGCTACATTTCATTTCTATGGAATTCTGCAACAACAAGAGCCTGGTTCCAACCTAAGTATAATCTTTAAAATAACAATAACTAGTAACCTTTAACACACTGCTAGGGGTTTTTCGGGTATCTAGTTGGACAGTGACCTAATATTAGTGATCACTATTAATGAAATAGCTTACAAATAAATGTAATAGAACTGATAAAGGAGAATAACATGGTAGGTGAGCATCAGTGTTAAGCTCACCAAGACAAGTGAAGTAACCATTTGTCATACGTGAACACACCAAAGCACTGCGGTAGCACTGCGGTACCCTTGAGCAGTGGTGCCACTTGCAGTCCTGGGATATGAACCCACACCCATCTGGTTGCAGGGGCAACATCCTAATCATTCAGCCACTAGCTGTCCACAGGTTGTCGCTTTAGCGAATCCAGCAGGGGAACTGTTCCAAGGGTCCTATGTGCCCAAGTTTTATCCACTGTTACATGTCCCCATTGCTTTCTGTATCCTCAGCTCTTCATGTGAACCTTATCATAGGGTTCTTATGGTTATAATCCTAGGATCACCAAAGCTTATGTAAAATAGATGCTGAATCAAATAACACTGATTTCTGGGCAACTAATGTTCCTGAAGTCTATATTTATGAGATCAATACAGCAATCTACACTGCTCACAAAAATTAAAGGAACACTTTTTTTATTGGGCCTGGCATGAAATCAGTTAAACCTGTCTGAATGTTCTGGTTGGTTAAGCAGCTGAGGG
>JBBPDH010000151.1:6411451-6421607 GCA_037974565.1 Clupeocharax schoutedeni
AAAAAGGAAAGAAAGAGTTACATCAGAACATGAGGAGAGAGGAGGAGAAAAAAATAGCTCCCCCCAGCCTGTCCAGACAGGGGAGCAAACACCGGTTTTAGACTGTTTACACCATTTTTGTTAATAGAAATCAGACATTACTAATATACTCTGAGTTCTTAGTGTTAACAGACCCACAACTCCTGCAACAATGCCTTTGGCCAACTAACCCATTTATAATGTGCATGACTTTGCATTCAATGCCTCTCCACTTGACCAAACCCTTTCTGAAAGGAGTCAAGTGTAACACTTTAGAGAAAGTGCATTTAATAAAAGTAGCAGTAACAGCCATCCAACCTGTACTGAAATGGCTCAATGCATACAGAAAGCAATTTTTACTTTTGCTTTCGGCTGCTTGTGTGTGACTGTTTGCAGCTCCAGGAACTGTTACCCTGCAAAGGCTTGATCCAGGGTCCATCTTACAAAGATTTTGAAATTTTAATTAAATATTATTACACTAGTTCTAAGTGAGAGAAAGTTGACACACTGAAGCACGTTTCTTTTAAATGAGGAAAGTAAATGATGATGTTACAACTAAGGTCATGCTAGTAAAGAATGTTGTTCCATCAAAATCAATTGAGGGTGTACTGAAAGTTCTTATGGTGGTATTTTTTTTATCATTCATACTAGTAAATGCTTAATTTTGACATATTTTACATGTCCATGGGATTTCTATTACAAATATCTAGAAATCAGGTATTAAAAGCTGAACGTGACTACCCTCCCGCAGTGTTGTTGTTTTGTTTTTCTTTATTTTTGCTCCTTCAGAGCTGTTTTCCTGTGTTCTTGGATCAAAGCCCAAACTTCTACAGACCAGCAGTGCCAGAAGTCAGGGACACGAAAGCAACCGCAGGCTTCAAGAAACCTGCTTTTGTTGTGCACTGGGTCTGCATGAGCCACTGCCAAGATGCAGGTAGACGTGGCCACATTTTTGGCAAAACTGTAACTGTACAAGGTAAATCATTTATGTGGGGGCAACTGCTGACAGCTGCAGCATGTGGCTGGAACACTGTTTAGAACTGAAGGACACATGTTTCCTGGGGTTTATACTCAGCGAAAACCAGATCCAAATACTTATTGAGACATGTTACAGACTCCAGCCTCAGGTGATAGTTTGAGTGATTTGGGACACAGCTGAGGTTTATTCGAGGATTTCTTCCAGGAACAAATGGGTAAAAACAGGAAACAGACACAGAACCTCATGCAAGCGCTGGACATTATCACTATAAAGAGAAGCACTGCTACGGAGTTAAACTCCATTTACTGCTGGGGACGCATCTCAAATCGTCTGACATTATAAACAGTGACTTTTTACAGCAGAAATAAAAACAAATCTCAAAATAAACAATAAGCTCAAATGTTACCATCTGCTTTGGACTTTGACAAATGTTACCATCTGCCTAGGAATGAATTAATAAGTAAATACATGCTGTTGTCAGACTTTTGGAAGTTTTATCGTCTTACTAAAAGGTTCAGAGCTAGAAAGGAGTGACAGTCAGGGCAACATCTCCTGTGGTTTAATTATTTTTTTTCACAACATAATGTGCTTCAGACAATGAAAATGAACAGATCTGCAAACCGCTTAGGCATGTAAACACTAGAACCTCAAAACTTTCTATCATCTTACAGTGATGAATTTGCTCATTTCTGACTTCCAACATTTTGCTACTCATGATTTCTAACAATCACTAGTCGCCATGTACCCTTCTGTTCTGAGAGTAAGGCCATCTGTAAAAGCGTCATGACAGCTTCACACACTCATACAGACAGGGAACGGCCTGAACAGGACATCTGTGCCTGATGCACTAGTGTTTGAGGAGAGGTGCAATCTGCCCATATGCTGGAATCATCACACAGCTTCTCTGCAGACGAGGAAAAGCAAGCACAGAACAGACGGGTTTTCTGCTTCATCATTAATAAAAACCTTGATCTCCCAAAATGCGGAGCAGATAGAACACATGTTGGGGAAAACTTCACATTCACATTTATTTGTTCATTTTCTGAGTTGCTTAACCTTGGGTTTGGGGCAGCTGGTAGCCTAGTGGTTAGGGCATTCGCCCTGCGATCATAAAGTCCGGGATCGATTTCCAAGACCGCTAGTTACCGCTGAGGTACCCTGAGCAAGGTACCGTCCCCACGCACTGCTCCCCAGGCGCTGTGTTCCTGGCTGCCCCCTGCTTCACTTGGTGAATGGGTTAAATGCAGAGGTTGAATTTCTTGATGTTCACACTGTGTGCTGTGGTGTGTTCACGTGTGACAGAATGGTCACTTTCACTTAACTGTGCTGGTGCCTAAACCAGCCAAGATTGGTCGGCATTTAATCACGCTACAAACACAGTCACGCCTTTGTCCAATTTATCATGTAACTTTCATTTTACTGGACTGTGGAAGAAAACCACAGGCCCAGGGAGAACATGCAAACTCCACACCTTGGCCCCCCGGCCAGATATCAAACCAACAGTTTCAACACTGTGCATACCTGTTGCTCACTTTGCCATGTCTTCCATTTAATATCACATTACTTAAAAATATTAAACAGCCAAAAAGTACCCAGACAAACTATTACCAAACACAACTTTCACTTTAGCAAATAAATAATTTTAGCCATATTTTAGTTTTAGGGCTTTATGATTTTAACAAAATGTCATACTGAAACGAAATTGCTACATATTACAATCATACCATTTTCAGCACACTAACAACTCAGTGATAAACTCTTAATGTGATCTTGACTTACATGTTAAAAATGACTGGATTTTTTTTACCTCTAAAACACTATTTATACAGAACTGACATAAGGAGTTATGGGCTCTTTAGTTTCACTCCTACAAGTCCATAATGTTTATAGTCTCAACAGGATAAGAATCTCAGTTTAAATTATAGATGAGTGTTGCTACTCCATTTACACATTATCATCACACCTGAAAGGTTCCATACACAATAAGCTCTTCTGTTCACAAGCGGAGAAAGCTCAAATATTGCACTGAATTGAATTTTGTTTGCTTTAAGCTGCCTAGCTGTCCTAACTGCAGCATTATTTTTGCTATATTGACTCACATTTGTTGGATTGTGTGATGGTTTTAATTCCTTTATAATATGTATGATGCAAACAGCATTCAATGCAGTGTCATATAATAACAATAAAAGAACTCAAAAAAAGCTAATAACACGAACAAGTAACAAGAAGACATAAAAGAAAACAACGTTCATCAGTTGAAGTGATTATTATTAATATAATTTTAGTCTAAATAAACAAGTTTTAGTTTTCATGGTTGATGGTAGCCTGACAAAAATTGATCTCAAATGTGTTATAAAGCTAAAAGTCAAAAACAAAGACAAAGTGCACTGTATTGTCATCTCAACCATATACAAGTATACAGAGAGACAAAATGGTTTACATATAGCATCACAGACATAAAACATAGTGAAACAAAACAAAACATTGCAAATAAGATGTGTAAAATAAGGTAAGGGTGAGATTTAACTTGTCCTTAGTGCATTTAAGTAAGTAAAATGTGAAACAGTTGAAGGAATGTGCAAAAGGTATGACCAGTATAGCCTAAAACAGTGTAACAGTAAATGGTGTAACAGAAAACATTGTGCGACAAATAAAAATAGCAGCCTGAGTTTACATTCTTAAAGGTTTGTGCATTCTTAGAGAGTTGTGGAAACAGTATAGACAATTTGACCAGTATATAGACAATATAATACAGTATTTACAGTATAACAGCTTTGGTGCACAGAAAACTGCTTTTGGAACAGTTAGCTGACTTAGAACATGATTTGGAACATAAACATTTTGCAACAGGTATTTTGAGATATATAAGAATAGTAATCCATTAAGAGCTTTAAAAACTAACAGAGGGATTTAAGAAATTTAATTCATCTAGGCAGCTGAAACAGGCGTAACATGTTTTCTGCTTCTTGTATTTGGCTGGAGCTCAAGTTATAAGGAAGCATGAATCCGATTCCTGAAATCCATTCCATGTCACAACACAGCCCCCGATCGCCCTGTTCGGAATCACCCATGTGTATTCCACCTCTTTGCAATGTACTTTTGCCTAGTGCACAGACTCATACATCTCTTGTGTCAGATTGTTATTATGGACCTACAGTCTGCCTACTGATGTTGTTGTGATGTTTGAAGGGGCAGCTGGTAGCCTACTGGTTGGGGCATTCTCCCTGTGATCAGGAGGTTTTGGGTTTGATTCCCAAGACCGCTAGGCACCTCTGAGGCACCCTGAGCAAGGTACTGTCCCCACACACTGGCATGCTGTGTTCCTGGCTGCCCTCTGATTCAATTGGTGAATAGGTTAAATGCAGAGAAAGTATTTTGTGGTGTTCATGCTGTGGTGTGTTCAGGTATGACCAAATCTTCACTTTATTAATGTGGATCTTCTGGTTTTGAACATGCCTGTTTACTGGATTATTACTGCTGCCATACAGATTAAACAACATGTTGCTGCGTTTGAACTTTTGGTACACCTATAAACACTGTTTTGCAACACTCTTCTTTTAAACCGAAACGTGCAAGACATTTACTGACTAGTAAATTAGAAACACATATAACAAAAAGCATAGATGAAAATATAATGTAGATATATTATTGAAGCCATTTGCATCAAGTGAAAATACAGACAGGCATGTGAGGCAGATATTTACTGAAAAACTGCTACATCCTGCACGTGCTCTGCTACTCATGTGCTTGTATTAGTTAAGTGACCACTTAAACTGGCCCTTCGGAGTAAATGGAGTGTAATATTTTGGAGTTCGAGGGGAAGTGGAAGAACTATGCAGTGTTCTGTGCCCCAAAGACTTTCATGTTTCCACAGAGGCTACTGTCTAGACAAATTTGTGCAGCTTTATGCAGACAGCAGAAATGACAAACCAATGACTCTGTGTTCTGGCCCACAGAGGCAAGTGTGATCAGCCTTTCAGTCAACATATTTCCTGTGGAGAAAAACTATCCAATTGGACTGAAATGAAGGAACAAAAATGCAGACACAGATGCCACTGCAACTATCGCTCAAGACAAAGATGCCCTAAGGCTATTTTTTGAAGTCCAAGGGATGAGGGATGTAGCAGAATTCAAAGATGTCTATGTGCCTGGGAAGGTATTCAACATGGCATTTCAAGTCACTACATTTGCACACACAGAGCTACAGATGTTCATTAAGATTATTCATTAACATGGAAACAAAGGAGCTCTACTGTCCACCGCTTCTCAACAAACATCAAATTAATGCAGGCGCAAAGAACTGCTCTTAGGGGCCTTTGCTGTTGCCTTATTACGACGCAACACTATTTTAACCTATTTTTGTGAGCTTGGGCCATTTGGTAAATTTAGAGCAATTATTATGATCTGCACAACTGTATAGACACAGCATATAGTCTTAATCTAAATTCAGTTACAAAGTACCACATGTACAGAGTCTTACCCTACATGCATTTCTCTTGCTGGTAATTTACATAGCATGTAATTACCAACTATCCTAGCTTCTAATGTCACTTAATAATTTATCATGGTAGCTGTATTTTGCCCATACTCAATTGAACACTGTTAACAACCAGAGGCTCTCCTTATTCATTTGCTCAGAAACCAAAATATTGCACTGGCATTCTTCTTCTCGTCATTTTCCTTTCGACCAGAGATATACTGGAGTTCCTTTGTTTTACTTGCATGTCCCTCAGCATTCTCTGTCAGAATGAAAATCTAGAAGATAATTTTTTCAAATGGTTTCCAACGTGTATATATGTATGTAGTAAATTGGTTGATGTTATTTCTATTGAATGCATTTTAACTAACCCTAGAAAAGATCTGCCATAAAAAGGAAACATTTAAATACAAACAAGTTAACAAAACAAACTTTCAGTGTCTTGTTAAAGAGAAACAAAGAATGATAACTTGCACAAAATTGGCATGTATTTAAGTTATTGTAGCATCCCATAATCAGTAATTTGGTTATCAGACCATTTTTAAGCACGGATTGATTTCATTCCATCATTAACATCTAAACTACTATTTGGACGGGATTTAGAGTTGAAGACAAGGTAATTTTACAATTGGATGTAATGTTTATGGGATAACATGGCAATTTGCATGGACATACTATTACCTAGGTTTTTCTACCATTTATTTTATAGTAAAATAATGATTTGTAATAATAAGAATGTAATAATACTAGTTTGTAAAGAATGGCTGATTCAGACAAAAAATTTGACTTGTCACGATACTGAAATTTCAAACTCGATACTGATACTAAGGATGGTACTCGATACTCGATACTTTTTAATAAAAAAATTTAAATGTGCTCGGGGCCGTTGCACTGGTTCTCTGCAGAGGAAAAAAATTCATGGAGCTAGGTTTGAGTAGGCAAACAATGCTCTGTTTTCTTGTCTAATGAAAATTGCACACCGTCTTTGGGTATTTTGAAAAGTGCTTTATAAAGTAAATGTATTATAATTGTTATTGTTTCCCCTAGTCAGAATTTGGCAGGTCATTTAAAGGCGCATGGTGCTTTTTTCCCTCTGTAGAGATCAATGGGGGAAGGTTTTAGGCAAAAAACTCGGGAGCACTCTGGGCTAGGGGGCAAATGAGAGCTCAATCTACCGGCATATCATGGTTCGGAAAGTTGATGCTCTCGGGACCGGTTCTGCGGGGAGGAGAGCTTCGCCACCGGGCACATTCGATAGGTCTGGGGGAGCAAAGGGTCCATGTAAAATTTCGGAGTGCTAGGTTGTTCCCCGGCCAAGCTACAGGGCTGTCATTTAAACATTTAGTCCTCCAGGTAGCCAGGGAGGGCCCGCTGCAAAGCCTGTTGAAAACTGTTGTAGTCTGACGACGATTTCCGTGACCCATCAGATGCAAAACTGGCACAGACACAGATTTAGGTATAGATACCAGTGCTAATTTATACCAAACTCAATACTAAATTTTAGTGTTGATTAGTATCTGACACCCCTAGCAGTAATTATATTATTTCATCCCACCTTGTAAAAGGAATTCTACCCACATATTAATCATGTCATTTACTATGAGGCTACTACAGTTACAAAACACAGTAAACATAAATACTTCAATCATTTTATGTTGAAATGAAAAATCATTCTGACAACGGTATGAAGGAGGTGTCATGCATCCTATCCCACAACAATACATTTTTTTTGCTCATAAATAAAAAATGGTGCCTGTAAATGGTGAATGCCTGACCAGAGTTGGTCTTAAATAAAGTGAGATCAGGGAGGCCAGTGAGGGCTGGATTTGGCTCTAGATGAAATACAGGGCCAGAGACCATCCTTAACAACTTTGTGCCCTTTGATTCATTCTGAATTGCTCCCGAGAGTGTGGCCGTTTCTAAGAGATAGAGCCCAGAGCAGCTATTCTCCTCCTCTCCCTCTGAGATTTATGACTGGAATTCAATCAAGCCATCGGCTGGCCTGCTCGCTTCACCAAGCTTGATGGAGGAGTCGAGAAAGGTCAAAGGTCGCGCCACTGCCATCATTACACGAATTTATCCCATCAAACACCCCACGGTAAACTGTCTGCGTGCAAAATGAGGTCTGTTGAAAATGGATGGAATAATGGAGTGATGGACTGTCTCTAATAAGCCTGAAAGCTACAGGCAAGAGAAAATGCTTTAGAGGCGTTATAATTCGAGGTGCTAGAATGACGCCTGTGTTCATTGAAAACCACACAGTAGAACACAGGGTTTCTTTCTTCTTTGCATTAAACAATGCAATGCAAATAAAGGTGATATTTAAATAGCAAATATAAACATATCCCAGGCAAATTTTATTTGAGACAGTTAACCGAATTATAAGAAACAGAGCTTGTTTCACAAGCTCATGCCTCTGGGTATTTTGTTGTCCACAATATAGTTTAAATATGTTCCTCATGCGTCATCAGCCATAAATATGAAATTGTTGTGGCAACATACTATTAGAACGGTCAGTAAAAATAGTCAAGAATGTACCTTGCTAATATGCAGAATTTTTATGTTATTCTTTCCAGTTTTGTTATTACACAAGAAACCTCAAAGAAAAAGAGTGCAAGATACAGCCATCACACATGTCAGTCATTAAACTCTTTCTTCAGAGTTGGAGAAACCGTTCTCACACTTCTGCAGTAATAATCAGGAATTGCATGAAGCTCAGTATTGTTTTAGTTGATAAAAGTTGATGTTGTTTTGTTAACCAGTGACTACCATTATCAGATAAGCTCGGAACTGACTCATTCACTGACAACATAGTTGTTATCCAGATTGTTTTGCAAATTTAGTTTATATTTCTGGAGGTATGCGGTGTGCGCTACTGCATCCTCACTCTGACCAATGCACACACATTGAAGTTTGGTATATAAGTCAGTTCAATGCTTTCAAAAGTCAGGGAATGAAAGTGCTGACATCTTAGTATTCAAGTGTTGATCTTGACCTGAAACGGCAGAATCAGGCTAGAAGTGTTTTAAAATTGATGCTCAAAACACACTGCATCCAGTGTGCAACTATCAACAAAGGAAGCTCTTTGTGTTTTTCGAAAAAGTATTTAATACAAAATATCCAAAATAAACATGTAACCTTTGTGTATACTGTGGTATTATTTTATGATATAGCTGTATAACCTCTTTAAATTGTTTAGAACTATTATTATCACTTTAGAACATTACGTTAGTCTGGTGTTGCATATCAGACATTAATGTATTTTAAAGTGGAAGATAATATGCCTACAAATACCCCAAAATGCTACTAGTATCAATACAGAATTTTACATTCAGCTTTAAAGTAACTGTCCAAATATTACTATTCAAATAACTTCAAATAAAATATATAATTTCACTGAGTTTTTTTGTGAATTTAACAGGACTAGTAATTTTCTGCCAGGACATTTTTCTGACATGTTTTGCAGAATATATTGTCCTTAGATATCAGTTGACTTACCAGTGTCATGATAACCCATAATTTTCATAAGAGGTGCTAAAACATATTGTGATAACCTGACAGTCACATGTTAATGTAAGTTTAAGACATGAAATGGCAATGTCTGTCAAAACAATAAGTAGTAATGGTAAGGTATAACATACTCATAATGGAAATAATAGCATATGACATCATCCATGACCCAATGGGATTTAAGGGTGCAGTCAACTCAGTGTGAGGCAAAAAACTGTAATAAAATGAGATGCATTAAATATCAAAATGAATAGTAATCGTAGTACTTTGAAATTATCTAAGGTGTAACAAGATTTGCTATTTAACACCCGCTTTGAAAGCCTGCACTTCTTTAGAAAGACAAGTAGCAAAAGGACCACTGATTGATAGAGACTGATTCATTTTCCTAAGAATTTCTGTATGCACAAAGTAAAAATCCTTCTGCTTTCAGAACAAAAAGCCTTCACTAATAAAGAAAGTTAATGGAAAATGATTTTAAACTTTTCTGGCTGTTTACTCATAACTTTTCACAAAATGAAAGTGATATTTTCAAATAATATAAAATAGTAAACAAATTTCACAGAATTTGACACTGTTTTATAATACTGGTCTATGTGTATATGTTATTTGCAAAACAATGAGCAACCAACCAACCAGCCATGTATTTGGTTTCATTGTGTCATTCTAAACTCACTGACTTTTAGTTAAAGGTTAACTATTTGATCGCACGATCTCATATTTCATCCACCCTAAATCAAATGAACAGGGAAAGAGCAGATGGAGAGCGGAACTGCTCAGCTTGTCTAGTGAAGACAGCTCTGTGGAGTGAGCATGTTGTGGGGAGGTGGCTGAAAGGCGTTGAGGGGGATCTGCGATTTTTGAAAGGTTTGAAGTGGAGCGGCCTGGCAGGGCTCTCAGTCCACTTCTTTACACTCATTAAACTTTTCTCTCGGCCTCCATCGCTATAGCAACAGTCTAACAAGATGGACCTTTCACCTGCCTGCTCCCTCCTTGTAATGTTTGCAAAGCAAGGATCCAACTGCAGAGTAAAAACAACAAGGTCTTTAATATACAAAATCCACAGTCCAAAAGAGAAATCCGAAAACAGGCGAAAATAGTCAAAAACCGGGTAAATCCAAAACAGTCCAAAGTCCGACAGGCAAAAAGGGAAGGTCAAGGAGAGCAGAAGAAGG
>JBBPDH010000151.1:6428946-6446468 GCA_037974565.1 Clupeocharax schoutedeni
ACGGAGTTTTCAAAAATCGCCACTTTGGCCGGAGTTTTTAAAAACCTACGTTTTCACCGACCCAAAACGCCGTTTACATGTGGACGACAGGCCAAAACGCATAGAAAAACCTCCGTTTTCAGAAATACCCGTGTACGTGTGGACAGGGCCTAAACCTGGTGAGATCTCTTTATGGGAGAGTGATTTTGTGCAAAGAACTTCATGAACATGTTTTGTATAGCCCATAGACCTATTATAACTTGTTTTTGAAAAAAAAGTGAGTTTGCATAATATTTCCCTGTTTAAGGACAAGTGATTTAAACAGTTTAAAGTATGATGCCATTATCTACTTTAAAGTAAAGTTGAAATGGTGAACTTGAAAAGTTTGTACAAATGGCTTTCAGTCAAACCTTTCAAAACTATATTCTGAATTAGGGACATGTTTGATATTGTTTATGGACTGCTCATTAAATCATAATGAAAGTGACAGACTGTATAATCAAAAGAAACATATCTAACATAACAAATGACATTACAATGTAATCCATCATTTAACTATCTAATTACAAATAAATATTACAGCAATGGCTGTACTAACTCTACGGTCAAAACTGACCAACACTGCTTGTTCAGAACAACAAAATCATTGTCTTGGCCATTATAATTCTTATTAACAGTGCTTGGAAGATGTTTTGAGTGGTGGCCAGTGGATCTTCTTCATGGCTCAAATTGGGGAGATATAAAACAAGATTGTAATGGGATCCTGAAACCCGACACAAACGAGTTCAAACATTTAAGACATCCACTCACTGCTGTTTACAGACTGCTGCGTTGTTTTTAGCTCAGTGCAAAAGAGTAAAACTGGACAGTGGGACACAATGCCTTCAGAGGCAGGCTTCTTCTCTTATAAGGCAGTAGCTTTTTGGAGGTATTTTTACATACTGAACCTCTCAAACAACAGTACACTATGTTGAGAATATCCTATCATATTAAAACAATGATCTACACTACCAGTCAAAAGTGTTTTTCTTTGTTTTTATTATTTTGTAGACTACTATAAAAAAGATTGAAACAAACCATAATATGTTTTGTAATAAGGTAATGATGGGCTGTTGTGTTTTTTTTGTTAAGTGGTTCTTGCCATAATGTGGAGTAGAACTATAGTGAAATAGGATTACAAACTGTGTACCAACCTGACCATTAGGAAGACAATTAATTCCACTAATTAAAAATCGATACCTGCGGAATCTAATTGAAAAAATGTTAAGTGTGCGAAGCTGGCATTAGAGGTGATGTTTTCAATATAATCTACAATGTAGCCAATAATAAAACCAAAGGAAATCGTTGAATGAGAAGGTGTGTTCAAACTTTTGACTTGTAGTGTACATGTGACCATAGCGAGTATTACAAACATCAACACCAGTATTTCCGTAGAAATGTCTGCTTTGTAAAGCGCTTTAAATTCTATACTACAGATTAGTTCGGCCCAGATCAAAAAAGTTCTCCGACACAATGCTTTGAAAGCCTGCATGGTGTGTGTGCATTGCATAAACCTCTCCCCCTCACCCATCCACTTTAGTCTGATAGGAGACACCCACATGCCTAGTTCTGATGACAGTGGTTTCCACAGAAGATGACAAATGAGAGGCCCTCGGAAGAGATCAAGGGACATATCAAAGTTACAGATTGAGTGCTTCCAGCTTTTTTGATACTGTACCGAAATTGTTAGCTTGAACAATAAACTGTTTCTGCTTGCAGTGATTTTGCCACACGGTCTTGGCTCATTTTCCCCCTATCTGTCTTTGTTTTCCTCTGAGCCACGTGGCCTTTTGTTTGGTTCTCAGCTCCACCTTAGTCCTGCCCCTGGATCAGTGTCTTCACCTGTGTCTCATCCATGTCTCCACCCCATTCCCAGGTGTTTCCTATTCTGACCCATTATATAAGCCTTCATCTGTGTGTTTGTTCTTTGTCTCCTTTGACCCATCCCTTCGTAAGATTGTTATGTTTCTAAGTTTACCTCTTTATCGGTCCAGTTAAATGTTTTGGCATTTTGGTTCTAATCATTCTCCTTCATTTTCTTTGTAAACAAAATCACGTGAATGTTTCCGGTCCTCCTTACAGACTGTCACAGATATTGTCTCGTTAGTAAAATCATTAGTAAGTTGGTCATGTTACACAGTGTAACATAGTGCTACATTTTAATTTAGCCTTGAAGTGTGTCGGGCCCTGAAAAGGCTGTGGCTGTTTAAAGCGTGTGACCAGATCCCAGGGTAGTGGGGATGGGGCGTCCAGGCTGGACCCTAGAGAGCTCAGAGCACGAAACACAGCCCTGCTTCTGAGGAATCTTAAGAATGCACAAGCTCGGCAGGCCATAGGAGCGCTTTAGACTTCAGTCATGCTACACATGCAAGTAAATATAAACACACGCACTGCTGCACAAGCCATCTGGCCAGAAATATACACACAGATGCCTGAACATCTGTATAAAAAAATCTATCTGCGTTTACAAAATCATTTCGCTGCCCATTGTTTTGGACTGTATGAAATGAGAAAGGTGGTGCGGCATATCAAGCATGTGTGAGTGCCCATCTTTCTGGCACATTAGAATGTGCCTGTTTCAGGTTGGATCATAGGTGCCAGTCACACACACACACACACACAGTTTTGGTTTTTGACAATGTCTGCACATGGGGTCACACACACACACATGGTGCTCCCAAGGACCACATGAGTAGCCTGCAGACCTGTTCTAAAAACAGCACAACTCACCATTGAGCAGCATCTAACATTTAATTTGATCCTGTCGCTATTCTTCACATTTAATCACATTGACTATAAAATGACTATATCGGGAAAAAAAAGCATTTAAATCATGTTTATTATATATGAAGTTTAGTCAAACTGGTAGCCCTTCATGTGGCTCAGTACCCGTAAAGTAGCTCTCAGTTTCAAAATGGTCGGAGACTCCTAAGATGTAGTATAAAAATAGTCTTTTTTGCAGTTTGATAAACTTAAAAGAAAAAAAGAAGAAATTGAAATGTAATTTAATTTGATGGTACACTGATGATTGAATTTTCTTAGCTTAACACTAAACTAAACTCTTAGCAACTGTAATGATTTGACTAGTTAAACCATGAACATGTAGCATTTATTTAAAAACTATTCACAGTTCAAGGCAGTTGTTGTGGTTCTGACTTTGCAAGCTGCAGTTTTCTCAGGTTTTTAGGATCTTCTTGAACTGAAAACACCCCCTAATATTCACACAGATACACACACACACAAATACACACACACACACACACAAGGCAATTTTTAGGAACTCCAGATGGTTTAGGGTCTTCAGGCAATACCCGTCTGGATTCCACTGGTGCATTCTGAAACAGGCACGGTCAATCAGGACTCATCATGGGGGCGTCGTCATGGCAATATTCAGTCTCATGACCTCATGTGTGCTGCATCTCACACTACCATTACTAGGATGAAGTAAATTGAATGTTACAGGCATGACTGAGTGTGTAAAAAGTTCCTCTTGGAATGTGTTGGAGTCCGTTTCTAGGCTTGCCTCCATACAAAGAAAAAAACAGGTATTCATTTTCATAATGGCAGTCAGTCCTATAGTAACCACACTGGGTCTAGCTGTGCCTAACAGGGTTTGGAAAAACTTGTGTTGGGGGAGTTAACGGGACTGTGATTCAATTTTCAGAAAACACGTGCATGTCTTCATCTTTCTGCTCTCACAGGATGGTGAAGAATGAAGAGCTTGTGCACTTTCAGTCGTCTCAGAGGACAAACCCACTCACTACTCATCACAGCAACAGAACCATTAGCAGCCTCTTCAGGGTACAAGAGTGCATCTCTCACTCTCTCTCATTAAGCATATCTCTCTTATTCATAAACATGCACACAGCTAATGCCAACTTATACATGCCCAGTTACAAACGAAACACAACCATGCAGTCCATAGGTAACTGGACAGTGACACATGTTTGCTAACAAAATTCAAAGAACAAAGAGGTAATAAAAGGTCTAAAAGTGGTTCTAGATGTGTTGTTTGTGTCATAGACAATCATTATAATGGTCATATATCAGAGACAAAAGAGAAATCAAAAGCAGCTGTCTGTTACTCTGTCACTGGTATACATCCAGGCAGATCCTGTAGTGCAGTGGTACCCAATCCTGGTCCTGGAATCTATCACTCAGGAGATCCAACACAGCTGGTTCTAATACTGAGATTAACCTAAATACCTTCATTACATGGATAAGGTATGTTCAATTAGGATTGGAACTAAACTTTGCAGGGTAGTAAAGCCCCAGGATCCAGATCTTTCACACTTGATGCAGTAGAGACAAAGCAAGGATGAACTCCCATGGACAGAAGAAACTTTTATTCAAAGCTGCTAACAATATGATGACACTTTCAAGTTTCAGGACAATCGTGAGAACATTGTGACATAATTCTGTATGGCTGCCAGCAGAAGAGCCTCACGTCTCCATGCTGATGAAGTGACTCCTGGTGGCAACAGCAGGATGAAATCTGAAGTATTTACAGAAGCATCATAATGGCTGTGGTCCAGCCAAATGCCTCAAACCTCAGTGGATGAAAAACTGCTTAATGCTTCACTTTGCAGCAGATAATGACCCAAGCCATGCTGGTAATGCAACAATAGACAATAGTCAAAACAAGTAAAAAGCAAAAATGCCGCATTGCAGGCCTGGTAGAGCATCAGCAGGGAAAATGTCCAGTGTCTGATGATGTCTGGTCTAGTTACTAGCTGGTTCATCCCTCATCCCTTGTACCTTGTTCATCCCTTGACCACTTTTGGTAGGTACTAACCACATACCAGGAACACCCTTCAAGATTTGCCCCAGTTGTCCACCCATCACCGTTTAGCCATTGTCAAAGCGGCTCAGATCCTTACACTTGCCCAATTTTCCTGTTGCCAACCCATCAACCTCGAGATCTTACTCTTCAGTTGGTGCCTAATATGTCCCACTCTTTGACAGGTGACACTGTATCACGATAATCAGTGTTATTCACTGCCGATGGCTGTGGCTGATAACTGTATGCACAGACAAGAAAACAATTTGGATTATTCTTTCTTCCGTGTCTCGGTGTGATGACTCCATGGCTTTATCTTATACCTGTCAGCAGTACAATCAGTAGAAGACTTGCTCCAGCCTGGCCAGACAGAAATGGCCTTTGCAAGAAGCTTTTGAAAAGGTCAAACATTGTTTAATAAGTAGATAAACGAGAATCTACCTAAGGATTCATAGCATTTAAAAATCTATCCCTAAGTTATTTACAGCCTCATGATTGCAACAAAAAGTACACTCTTCTTAACAAAAAAACTATACTGTTAAGAATCTTTCAGAATAAGAAAGATTTAACCAGTGCTAATGAACATAAACAGTGTTTATGTAAATTTGGGTCAAAGGGTTGATCTATGCAGATTGTATTACAGTATATGTGAACTTGTGCCATGGATCTGTAACAACACAAGGTGTATGCGTTAGCATATCTTTGTGGTGGGACTGCGAGGGACTAAATCTACACGATTATGTGAGAGACAGAAAGAAGATACAGAGAGTGAAAGAGAAAGAGAGAGTGAGATTCCATTGGTGCAAATCTCCTTGTGGTTGAATCTCGTTGTGCATTAGCAAATCTCCTTGTGGTTGAATCCTTTAGACTTTGTTTCAGCAACCTGATCAGACAGTGCATCGAACCGCATTACTGTCTGCATAAAGATGAATAGCACAGGGAACCAAGCTCTGTCATGGGAGATAGCACTGTGAGCCCTAAGAACTTTCCAGACATATGCTGCAACATGATATGGGTTAAAAACATGACCACTTTCTTTAGCTCACCATTTGTGTTAAGTGTGCAGAAACATGATCTGGTCAGTATATGTTGGTATCCTGATTGCGGTCATTGAGCTTCGATTTAATTGGTTGATACAGTCTCTGTTATATCAAAGCCTCTTTTTTAACCATATGGAGATTGCATCCACCCTATATACTGTGTGAATATTTCATGAAGGGTTCTTAAGGATAGACAATGGTCTGGTCTGCAATTTTTTAAAATCAGATATTTTAAAAAATTGCAAAATAATTACATTTTTAAAATCCTGTATTTTCTATAACATGAGTCATCATTTGTTAATATTACCATTAACCCAGATTCCAGGATGAAGTAACTTAAATAACTGAAGTGATGAATGCTATTATTATTACTGAAGGTATAATGTATTAACATTTGTTCAAAAATAACATGTCTGTGGGAGTTTTCAAGCAAAAAAAAGTCTAAAAAGTCTCAGGCCACCAGACAGATCATTCTTTAAGCTCAAAATCACATGCTTAATGTAACCGCGGGACCTGTCGGTGGACCTGAAACTAAAGAAATTACAAGCACCTACCTTGTTCTGATCAGTCCAGTACAGAAAATAGCCCTTGGGGTCGACTCGTAGAGTCACAGGAGTCACAGTGGTGGAGTCCTGTAGACACAGAGAAAGTACAGTAAAAGGAGATTCGATACATTTACAGGCACTCAGAGACAGACAGTGTTTCTGTACGGCGTACTGTATTTTGCAAGGACAAGAGTGAAATGAACCAGTTTGAGGGACTAAATCTACACAATTATGCGAGAGACAGAAAGAAGACCCAGAGAGTGAGAGAACGAGTGTGTAAGAGAGGAGAGGAGAGAATAAGTGTGGTGGACAGAGAAAGAGGAGAAAAGAGAGAGTGAGTGAGAGAGAAGGAAAATGAGTGAGAGCAGGAGAGAGAGAGAAGATTATGTTCCTGCATAAAAGAAAGCAAATGGTACTCTCTGTTATAAGTTGGAGCATTAAAGACATGCAAAAGGGATCTTGTATCACAGTATATTCACACAGTCCTTTCCCCTCCAGGCATCTTCACAACTGAAGATATTATTGGACACTTCAGTTAAAATCAAGACTTCTTTTCGGTTGTGTTTTGCGGGATGCAGGGATGTTTAGTAACAGCTAAACGGTACCACAGTTGCAAAAACAGAGATTAGCTACAGCATGACGCTGCTGTGCTGGCTCCCGAAAGATGCGGAATGACGTCAGCCAGCGCTGAGGAGAGCTGCCCGCTGGAACAAAGCAAATCACAGAGAGCTTTGAAACAATCAGCTGTTGGTGTTACAAAAGAACTGGATTGAGCATGTTAGCCATAAACAAGTACTCCAGGCTATCTCCGGGTGCCTCATTCACTGCCTTTGAGGCTGGAATGGCATTCCATGGCAAATGTCCCCAGCTTTCAGGAAAATTGTAACACGCACACTGGCACTTTCACGCAACGAGTCTGTGTAAGGAGGCCAGTCTCAACCTTCTCCATTTCCTCTGCTGTAACTCAATCTTCCTGCACTTTGAATTCCCTGCATGAAACACACATGACAATGCCCAGTGTAGCTTTCCTGCAGGGGCTCGCGAATGATTCTATTTCAGGTAATACAGCTCACTTGCACACATCCGTGCTGAGACAAAAGAGAGGGAGAGATAAAGGAGGAGACTGAGTGAGCGATGAGTTAATTGATCCTTCTGATAGGCACAGCGAGAGAATTCAAAGCGCTTGAGCTTCGGCGAAAGGGGTCCAACTGCGGCCGGACAACTAAAAGGGAAATCAATCGCTCTGTTTGAAAAAGGAGCTCTGGCCCTTTGGAAAGGGCTGCTCGTTACTGAGAAGCACATTGAATAGCTAAAGCCCGGGAGACAGTTCTGTCATAGTGCAGCAACTAGTCGCTGTGTGAGAGCCTGTGGCATCGTCTCAGAGATGGCACAGAATGAGGGGATGTTGTAGGCCATTTACCAACAACCTGTATCAAGATATCAGGCTCCATTCTGCATGTCAAGTGGCCTGTGGTGTTACCTTCAAGTTACTTACGGGGCTGAACCTGGAAAATATGCTGAAAAATTCATCCAACCAGTGTTGGAGTGTTAAAGCCAAAAACATAACAATTACTACAACTGCTGCTTGAAGATATTAATGCAATTCAACAGCAAAGTAAAAGCATATAAGCACCCCTTCTTATTAGTGGATTGGGACTGTTGCAGACACCCCCACTGCTAACATGGCAGTATGAAGCCATCTCCGTAGACAAACATTAGGAGTTTAATAAGTCATAGACCATGAAGAGTCAGTCACCAACATAGAATATCACGAACACACCAGTGTGTCAAATGCCTGCTCAACTGGAGATTCTTCAGTCAACTGTAAGTGTAACTGCTGCAGTTATTGTGCAGTGGAAATGTCTTGAAGCAACAACAGCTCACCCACAGAGACCAACAAACGGGACCACTGACAGTTAAGGCAAAAATCCATGTCCTTGGTACCAACAGTCTCTATAGAAATGAAATTCAAACCCAGTCCCAGCTATATAATATACTGAAATGGCTATCCATGTCTGGGCAGCTACAGCTAAGTCTAAGGTTACCATGTTCTCCATGTTGTCTGGAATAATGAACCAGACTTGAATGGTATACTGAGTGAATCTGGGTTTGATGGATGCCAGGAATACACTACTTTCCTGAATGCACAATGCCAACTGTTTATTGAAAGAGGTTTAATGTTCAGAGCCTGTTCGTCCTTGTTTGAGCTTGGCTCATTAGTTTCAATGCAGGTGTGAGTTTTGGTGGGAAAGAACTGACTGACCTGCACAAATCCCTGACCTGAACCCTAATGAACACATTTGGGATGAACTGGAAAGGCAACCAGGAGTCAGGACTTACATTCTATATCCATGCCTCTGAATTCAATAATGCTCTTGTGGCTGAATTGAAGCTCAATAGACTCTGAAGATGGAAAGACTGATCAGCTGTTCTCTTGCTGCCTGATATATCTCACCCGTTGACAGTTGATTTAATTTGTAAATATGCATTTGGAGATTGGATAATGTTCCCTCCATACAGCTGATAAAAAGGATCCAGTTTGTGGCATAAAATAGGACTGATGTTTTCGCCAGTGCATTTCATGAATGAGGCAAAAACTTATTCAACATATTAATAGGTAATCTGATAGAGCATGACTGTATATTGTGGTAACTAGCAATTGGGGTAGGTATTAGCTAGCAATAAACAAATATTGTTTATAATGACTTAATACTAAACAACTTGTTGCAACTGGTCACTAATATTAACAATCAATTATTCATTTATTTGCTTTTTTTCAGTCAAGATCACACAATATTTAGGGCTGTGCTCAAAAGGTTGATATGTCAATCATAGATTAACACATGGCAAGATAAATATTACTGTAACGACTATCAATATTCCTGGATTTACATTAACATGGTGTCTCTATTCACAAATGAAACAGATACTGGCAAGACTGAGAATGTGAAACTGTCTAACACAAGCTTAATTAGAATTATTTACATAAAACATTTTATTAGAAAGAAATGATTTCACTCTGGACCCTTTTGAGAATTGCATGTTCACAAAGAAAGTCACTGATTATGGTATTGCGTGCTGTTGGACACATGACCAGGCTGCACTGTATGTCGTCTGTTAATCATTATTGAAATATTAGTCTCCGCTATACTGATAGCACAAAAGACTACAATATGCAAATGAGCTTCTCACCAAGAGCATTGACCAAACGCTCCAGGTGAGACATTACTGTTTTAATAAAATTATGTATTGAGGTATAATCCAACAAAGGTCAAATTATTTTGGTCCATCTTTAGTAAGACCAACACCACAACAACAGCTCTGATTCACTAAGTTTATAACGGGCCCATATTCTATACGTTTTCATTTTTTCCATGATGTTTGTGTGGGTTTATGTACCAAAATCTTGCATAATTCATCATCATTTATGTTTTCCATTCATGCTTTTATTTTCAGAATGAAACAGGTTGTTTTTGTTACTATGCCTTCAGGACCGATTTGTATAAATCATCTCTTCTCTAATTTGGCTGCCCATTAACAAGGCAGAACGGGGCTGAACTGCTGAAGAAAATATGATTCATCAGACCTGACTGCCATCTTCCATTATTCCAAGTTTGCGGCTCACTTGCCCATTGTAGGTACTTTTGATGCTGTCACTCTGACTGGTCTGTGGCTACACAGGCCCATACACAGTAAAGTGTGATGTTCTGACACCTTTCCGTCATATCCAGCACCAACGTTTTCAGCAATTTGTGTTACCGTAAGTTTTCGGTGGAATTGGACCAGATGGACTAGTTTTCGGTCCCCACGCCCTTCCATGAACCTTTGGTTTACAAGTTGTGCTTCTCACTTTTGGCAGGTACTAACCACTGCATACTGGGATCACTCCAAAAAGACCAGCTGGTTTTGAGATGCTCTGACCAGTCGTTCAGCCAACAATCTAGCCTCCCTCATAACACTTTAGCATATTTCCTGCTCAAAAAACTTCAAGAACTTTCTGTTCACTTGTTGATCCATCCCATTCCTTGACAGGGCCCACTGTAACAAGGTTTTAGTATTGTAGCTGATCAGTGTACATGTCATACAGTGAGAAACTCAGAAGATGAGAAAATTCCTCAAAATTTGAGACTGGAGGGCCACTGAGGCAAACTCTCTCACAGAAAAATTGAAAATCGTGGTCTCACAGTAAATTGACTGCTCCACCCATCATTTTTTCTGTTCAATATCGGGCAATACGGGTCAACAATGTACACAACTCTATCAAGTACAGCCATGACAGCAGGGCTATGGAACTCATTCGAGCTTGTCTTTTAATCTGTAAAGACTACACCAGCATCAAGCTGTCAAGGCTGTAAGTGTGAGAAGCAATGACAAGCTGAAAAGCTCTCCATTTCTAAGGCTCCTGGAGGAACACTGCTGTGCGGCTCAGTAAGAGTGCACAAACACAGCTATCTCCCACACATTACAGTATATGTGGGAAAGGGGGTAGAAGAGAAAAAGTGACAGAAGAAAAAAAGAGAAAGAAAGGGAGGAAGGAAGGAGTGAACAGGACAAATACATTCAAACAGGGAGAACTTTGGAAAGAGCTGCTGGATATGAGGCCTGGAGCAGGGCCATGGGAGAGCCCACACCCAGCTGTAGCAGCATAGTGGTGGGAAAACAAGGGAAAGAGATGAGGGCCAGGGGCTTGGAACAGGCCAAAACAGCCCTGCCACTCCAGTCCCAGAGGCTGACACTCAGGGCTACACACACGCACACACACACACACACACAGAACCCCCCCCCCCTTCCACACACACACACCCACACACACACACACCCACACCCAAAAACCCCCCCCCCCCCCCCTACACACACACACACACACACACACACACACACACACACACACACACACAAATGCAGTAGAGGGCAGTGGGAAAGAGATCCATGAATGTATAAATCATGACTTCCCTGTAGTGTTTTGAAGCTTCTCTCATGAATGACTTCTGTTTCTGTCGAAAGCTGAATCACCTCTTCACAATGCATATATAAACATACAGTAGAATGGAGCCATTCAGGCAGCTATAAATGCCAGGATATTGCTTGTCTTCTTCTGTGTTTCTAAAATGAAGCTACAGTCTCAAAGGCTGGAAAGGTAATTTCTCGAGTGAGATAATGTTATTTCTATAGCTTCAACTGGAGTTAAAGCAATGGTTCGACAACAACAAATCTCTAATGTAATCTCAAACATTGGCCGAGGGTGTGTGTATTTTGATTCTTTAGTAATATAACTAATACATGCAGTAATAAAATTCTTCATCAGTAATAAACAACCACTACTTGTTAGCTATATGTAACTACAGTACAAGATTAAAGAAGCAAATCTCATCAAACATGTCTTGACCTATAGACTGATGATCCATTCCTTTTATAAAAGCCTAAATCTGGTGCTCCATCTGCACTTGAAAAATGTCTGCAGAGGTTACAGGGCTTATAAAAATGGCAATTACACAGCATACATGCAGCCTAACACACTGCGAGGAGTGGTATGTCTCACCAAATATTCTAAAAATCTAGATCTTCTCAGTAAAGATCACAGGTTGACAAACATGTCTCTCAATCTAGAGCTCCCCAACCCATCCACGTGCTGTTATAATATTTTGTCTAACTGATTAATTGGCTTATTTATTTATGCAATCCAAATGGACCAACACATCTGTAAATGCTCCAGCTGCCTCCACCTCTGATAACTTGACTCAGGTTCACTTTCACTCACAAAACAACACAAAAGCAGTGACGCTTGCCTGCTGCATGAATGTCAGAGCAACGATCTGGCAACATACACTGATTCTCAGCTACTTAAATTGTCTGATTACAACAGTGGCAATGAGAGCTTCCCATGTGTCAGATGGGAGTGAAGAGTGGGTTCATTCAGAAGTGGGGTGAGAAATCACAAAAAAAGAATCCACAGACAGGTGCAAGCGCAACTCATGCTCTTCTTGATGACTGCCTATTAATGTGCCACATTTCATTCAAACTACTTGATTAACCTCATATAATGGGAAGTCAGTGTGGCAAGGCTGCATTCACTGCTCCAACGGAGGCGGGAAAAAGAGCTACTTACTTCCTCCCATTTCATGAACTTGCTCCCTTTCTTCAGACTCTCCGATACGGCCACAGGTTTGAGCTGCAGAGCGTGCACTCCCGGCTGCGCTCCGGCCATCTGGACACTGGACAGCACCAGGAGGGGGGCAGAAAAAACGCACAAACTCTCTGGTTATCCCGCGGAAAACTTCGGTCCCCGAACTGTTCCTGTATTACAGCAGCGAGCAACAGACTGTCAGCGCTCTGCTCCCCATCCTGCAGCAGCTGCTCCCTGCGCCACAGCTGGACCGGCCGGACAGCAGCGCGCACCCAGTCTCTCACACTCTGTCTGGACCCTGGAGGAGTGAAAACGAGTGAGTGCGCAAACACGCGCCTCCATTTATGAAGAGTCAAAGAGACTAAGCTCTAGCGCCACCTTTCGGCAACCCTGCACAGCACCCACGTCTTGCAGTCGGATGTGATTGCTGTCAACCCAAAGTGATAAGAGGCACCCCTTTCCTTTCTCACCTACTGGTCATTTGCGACATATGAGATCCAGATTAAAGTAATGCTTAGTTTGAGTTCTTTAAAATTGACATTACTGGAATACTGTGGTCTCATGACATGACTTTCTGTTTAAAGTCTTTGTTATAATTCATGTAACTACTGAATTGTAAGGTTATGATTATTGTTAACTGCAACAGAAACTCTGCATCTGAGCAGTTTGGTCAATTTTGAATGATCTCAAAAACCTGAAGGGATTTTTCTAATACAATGTTAAGTAACTTTTTTTGCTTTGAAGTAATGCTTGCCAAAGTCACCAGCAGGTATTTCCATAATTGTGGTATCAAGACACCAGCATAACTTGAAAGCAACACAATAACATCTTGGTTATTCTGTTTCAGGGTTATGAACATCGTTTTTCTTTCTCCTGCAGGTCCTTTGTGAGTTCTTTTTGATATTCCATCTGCCATGGTGTAGACACACTCTTGTGGCTTCGTCACAGCCATTAGAATTATATTGCTAGCATTCCTTTATTTTCAGTGTGGGATTTGTTAACCTGGGACTTTGTTGCATGATTGATTCAACCTGACAAATCTGAAGCTCCTGTAGGCTTTATTTGCACTGATACATAAATGTGAACGAAGGCAATGCACTTGACAGAAAATTCATAACATTCCAGTTTGGACACGTCATTTATCCAAGCAGTTTTCTTACCCTTAATGTCCTGTAAGGTTACAACTTCAATCTTTGAAGGTGGAAGTGCTCTGCCTGTAAATGCAAAGTACAAAGGAAGGCACCAAAATATTTTCACACTTTCGATTCCTATATTCATACTAATACAGACTAATGGTGTGTAAAATTATGCTTAGAGCTTTTACCAGGAAATCCGCAGTGAAGTCCTAATTACAGCTCAGTAATTATTCCAGTGTGACAGAGACACACATTAGATAGTCATAATGAAGCTCTTAGAGAAAGATAGCATAAATACTGAGGATAATTGTTCACATATTAATAGAGCCTGGTATGGGAATATCAGAAATGTGCAGTCATTTGTTCCATTATCCTGAATGCACAGTAAAACGGAACTTGGGATGAACTGTTTCATGAGGCCTTTCTATGCTGATAGAGGGTTACTGCATTGCCTCACAACTTTATCTGCATTGTCCCTCCCATGAACCCTTTAATGTAAAATATACGCAGAGAACTTCTACCGAACAACTTCTGCCCTCTACTGGACAACTATTGGCAGTGCAAATCTAAAGTCTAAATTAAAATTAAATGTCAATTTCTAAACAACAATAATAATAAAAAAGGTAATAATCACAACAGTAGCAATAATACGTGCTGATATTATTATTAATATTATTGTTGTTGTTGTTGTTGTTTTTGATATTAGCCAAGAAGCAATAACTAGTAAACACAAGCCAAACAGATTAATCTGCATATCCTTGTGTCTGAGCTGTTGATACTAAAAACTAAGACAGTAAATAAATAAGGTGTTTATAAAAATTTAATTTTATGTATAAGTGCTTGTTAATGTCATTTGAAACAATACTGCGCTATTAAAAATAATCAGTAAATGTTGTTTAGATTTCTGTGCAATGCATCATTACACTTAAGGATAGCATGTGGATGACGTGGATGTTCAGAGAAAAAACTCATGAGAAAATCATTTTTATTCAGTCATATTCTTCATTTGTCCACTGTTGTATCAACACTCTCTGCCTTGGCTAGCATGAGAGGAATCCAGCATGTTTCTACTGCTGGAGCCCATCCATATTATGCACTCAGAGCTGTCCTTTCTTGAATGCATAATGTGGCTGTGCTCCAGCATTAAAAGCAACACTGGCCATTTCTCTCATTTCATCAGTTTAATGTTTAGTCCAGTAAGAGCCAAACTTTATGATCTTGTCAACATGCTTTATATCAGTGGTCAGCAATAATGTTGTTGCAGAGTTTAGTCCCAGCTCCAATTTGCTGGACATGCAGCAAACACCCTGTGTTAGTGCACCTGATCCAGCCAATTGAGCCACTGCAGGATGCAGACTAGACTCATTATGAAGCTGTACCTCCAGGAGCAGGGCTGATGACCACAGCTTTACTTATTGAGTCACAGCCATATACGTCACGTGTTGTTTGCAATAAGGAGCAGGTGCACCTAATAAAGTGACCACTGAGCAGAGCTGTTTGGGGTCTTTAAAGTGTTCTGGGCAAAATATGTGGGGTGAGTGACAACATTTTTGCAAGTTATTGTCGTCTGGCTTGAATGAGTCTATGTTATCTGACTGTGCAAAGTACATGTGGCACTCTAGACCACTTAGTGTCTATTTAGCTGGTTAAGGAAATGCACTACTGCAGATTTTTACATGACACAGTATATTAGGTGCAACTTCTTATTTATATTTTTAAACTGCATGTTTTCTCGACATGCAGAATGGATTTGTAAGGGTTCATTTATTTTTGCAGCCTAAGCTAATCTAGTATGCATTGTACTTTATGTAAGGTATACAATTAATAAAGTATTAGCAATCACCTGTTAATAGTATATAAAGTTATGGCAAAACAACCGGACAAAACAACATTTAGTGCTGTTGACAATAGTGCAGTCATCAGTCTCTTTATGTAATTATTTTCCTCAGTAAAAGGGAATCTAATGTGTCTGCAGGAGAAAAACTGAACTTGGCCTCCCTCTACCGAAAGTGCACAGTAAAGTGCTTAATGTAAATGTTGGTGCCAATGGAAATCTTAGTACACAGGTTCCCACGTCTAGGCATATTCTGTTTTCTAACACACGGGATAATATTCATAAGGATATAATCCTTAACAAAAAGGACAACACACCTTTCATGAACAGGAACAGGTGTTTAAAGAGGGAACAAATAGGTAAACCAATGCAAAAGTGAGCAAAAGGGAACATTTTTGCGGGAACTCACAGTAAGCATATCTCATATTGCATTTTCACCTACCTCATAAATTGCACTATTTATAATCCACAGGAACAGACTATTAATTTGTATTAAACATATCAAATTCCTCGTTATTCAAACTGTGCAACAAAATATGTGGTTAAACCTGCTTTTTTACGAAAACTCCTACATAGGTAGCATGCTTGTCTTTGTGTTTATTAGTGATAGCTCAGAATTTGAATGGTGCCAAACTGGGTGGAGAAACCCTAGCTGGCAAACACCGCAGTGACATTTCTTGTAGTCGGTCACCATGTTTGCACACATCTCAGGAGGGATTTTGGCTCACTCCTCTTTACAGAAACTCTCTAAATCCTTTAAGTTTCTTGGCTGCTGCCTGGCAACTTGAAGCTTCAGCTCCTCCACTGATTTTCTATAGGACTGAGATCTGTACTTCCTCTAGCCACTCCTTTGCTCCCTTGGCTGTATGTTTTGGTCTTTGTGATGCTGGAAGACCATCCACAACCCATCTTCAGTGTTCTGGCTGAGGGAAAGAGGTACCATTACTTGAAAAATATCCCTGAACATGTTTCCACCTCCATGTTTGACTATGGTTATGGTGTTCTTTGGGACATACTCAGCATTTCTCTTCCTCCTAACACTGTGGTTTCTTCTTAGTGACTGTGGTTCCAACTGCCTTCAGATCATTTACAATCTCCTCACATGTAGTTCTGGGCTTTCTCCTGATCATCCTCACCCATGAGGCAAGATACTGCAAGGAGCTCCAGATTGAGGGCAATTGATGGTCGTTTTATATTTCTTCCATTTCCGAATAATCACACCAACAGTTGTCACCTTCTCACCAAGCTTGTTGCTGATGGTCTTGTAACCCATTCCAGCCTTGTGCAGGTCTACAATCTTGACCCTGACGTCTTTTAACAGCTCTTTGGTCTTACCCATTGTGGTGGAGAGGCTGGAATGGAAGAAACAGATTCTGTGGACAGGTGTGCTCTATACACATAACTAGTAAAGATCAAGAGTATCTGTAATTGAGCCAGAAGTCTGGCTGGGCTGTAGGGGCTCAAATACTTATTTCACTCAATGACATGGAAATCTGTTTATAACTTTTATGTAACATGTTTTTTCTTGATTTTTGGTTGCTATTCTGTCTCTCTCCATAAAAATGAACCTACCTCATAAATTTAAGACTGCTCAGCAAACTTCCGCAGGGGATCAAATAATTATTTCCCCCACTGCAAATCCTACCAATACATCACAGCTGCTTTAATGGTTATGATTATACTAACACTAGAACATTATAGTCAGAAGAAGAGTAAATCTCTTGGTTATTATTGAGGACACCAGAAGATGGTGCTATATAGCTGTGGGTCAGACACAACCCTCAAATCCAGATTCAGAGCTGAGTTTGAGGTTGTTCTGGGCACACAGCTAGGACTATAACCATTTATACAGCTATACGAGTTCCCGTATGAATGTTGTGAGGGCCTCCTGAGAGAATAAGGCCAAAGCATAGTAGCAGTGTGAGCAGTATTACTACTGCCACTCATGACTGACGTGTGTGTGTGTGTGTGAGTAATGTGTGTGTGTGTGTGATGTTAATAACTCCTCTAGAGGGCGGCGGTGAGTAATGTGTGTGTGTGTGTGT
>JBBPDH010000151.1:6462155-6496390 GCA_037974565.1 Clupeocharax schoutedeni
CTGCTTCACTTGGTGAATGGGTTAAATGCAGAGGTTGAATTTCGTGCTGCTCACACTGTGTGCAGTGGTGTGTTCACATGACAAATGGTCACTTTCACTACTTGTTTGCAAAAATAAGCCTAGAACTTAAGAGGTTACTTTCATATGCAAAGACTTTTGCAATACATTCTGAGCACCATAGCCCACAAGTGGACATGTCTTCAGCAGTGGGTGTGAATACTAAGCTCAACATAGAGGGATATTCCCATATAATGGCCAACCCTTGACCTCAAGTGAATGCAATAGCTGAATTATATGAACATGTGAAATTCTGTCTCGTTATGTTCCTCCTAGGCTAAAACAACATGAAGAGTTTAGTTAAAGTTTCCCACAATATAAGACTAATTACATTTCTTTTTTTTCCCATTGCCATCTTTTGCTGGAGAGGTTCTTCCAAAGGGAAGTATGGTGATGTCATCAATGGCCACCCATTGGTCTTGTTGGGAACTGGCTGGTGAGAGAAACAGAGCAGAGGATAGCAGAGGGCTAGACTTCGCCACATCACTCACTCTGCTTCTGATAGGCGGTTTCCAATCCCATAATGACAGAGCAACAGGTTGGTATTAAAAGACTCCGGTGCCACTTCTGCTCCATACATGACGTCATACTTATAAATACGAAGATGACAGCATTTGGTTGGAGACCCAATCTTAAAGTGTCTATTCTCAATGAATAGGTTGATTTAGAGTAACGAGGTGTCCACTTTTCCCCTTACCTTATCATTTACACACATATGAAATACAGGAAACAGCCCCAGCTGGCAAGTTTGCATCACAGAATATCTTTCCTAAGATGAACAGGACCGTATTATGTTGGAAATTTGCGTGCTGGGCTACTTTTTCAAAGAAAAATAACCTCAGGCGTTTTGAAATACATTTTTAAAACCTAATGTATCCTGTGCCCAAACCTTTGAAACCTCGGGGAACAGAAGTCCACCTCAGAATTTAATTTAGACTGAACCACAAAATAAAAACAACACGGGGGGGATTATACACACACGCTGATATATTTAGCATATCTACCCTATGGCTGCCAATATTTCAGGAAGATGACATGTCCGGTTCATGGAATCAATCAGGTCTGATGCACTTTGAGAACAAACAGAGCCTTGTTCCTCACCCGGTTTGCGACTGGGCTGGACTGTGGACTGTGAAGCGCTGGCAGGCCAGGGCTGAATGACCTCATGGCAGCACCTGCACTACAGTGCACGGCCTTAAAGAAAATGCCACAGCCTTTAGTGGCCCCTGACCTTTTGTAGTTAACGTAAACTCATTACGCACTCTAGGGCTTGGGGGAGGCCTGTGCTGAGCCTCTGAAAGGGAAAGCACGGCCACGTCACAATGGCCTAATCAGCGCCTAGCACGTCCATCTGGGGCATGTAATTGGGTGCAGTCCTCCCAAAATCCTCCCCTCATTATCTCACATTTTCAAACAAATGCCGCCGCAAGGCTGGCCCAGCGCAAACACGGCACAGGCCACCGCGGGTCTCAGCATCCCATACGCAAGAAACGTCAGCGGTGAGCGCTCAGGCTCACCCGGCTAGCCCTACACACAAAGGGCATCTTTGTCTGCCGTCACTTAGCAGCAATTACAGCCCGTCAAAATAGCTTTTTCTGCACTGCAGCAACGTGTTAATGGGCCCAGGGTTGGGTGTGAGGATCCATACACACGGAACAGAGGTCAGAGGTTAATAGGGGCCCCTATGATGTGGCAGATGAGATTTCGGCAAGCTTTCTTCACAAGAAGAGACAGAGAACAAAGGTAATGAAAATGTGATACAATTAAGCAGACAGCTACCAGGTTCCAGTTTGTCCCAGATAAAAGCAAAGGAACTGGCAGCAAACTGTGCTGGAGGCTGCATGATCAGGTGATATTTTCATTGGAATTTGCAAAAGACATAAGCCGTATGGGAATAAAAAAGAATACTATTTGGCCACAGAATATCTTCCAAAAGGAACATCCCAGGCTATACTCTGACTTTGGTGTACCACTGTTGAGATTATTTCACCAACCTCATTCTTTGGGTCTTTAGACCCAGCAGAGGAGGCCTCCACTAATGTGTGGGCTATAAAACAAAACCATTACAGGCTTCATATTAAAAGCTGGCCTAGTTAAAGTGCACCTGAAAATGCTCCATGATAATGCTCCTCAGAGAGTCCCTGTTATAGCTCCTATTTCAAAGCTGTGAAAGAGCTAGCAGGAAGATTAATGTGTTACCATATTCTCTATTGATTTAAGCCCCGACACATTAGGGGAAACCTGGAACCTTTCAGAGATGAAAAGAAAATTTGGCTATGTTTACAGCTAAACCGGATGCCCACTCCACATGCAAAATGAATTCTTTATCAGATTGTGAGTAAAGCAGGCCACTAATCATGGGAGAGATTAAATCGCTCCTGGTGTGTTCTTTTGTTGCACCAAGTGAGAGTGGAGTTGGTTCACTCTTTCTGCTACATTTGCAGTATACAGCTGAACAACTTTTCACCCTCTTTAAGACCCAACCAGCAAAGCTGCCAGCATCACATTCCCTCACCTCAAACTTATTTGCCCACAAGATCAATTATGGATAGAAGAGTCATAGACATCATGTATGTTACATGAGATTAAGTCTAAATGACATCTGAACTAGATGCTTCGTGAGAACTTAGACCTCCCTCGGTTTCTTCTACCCCGGGTCTAATGATTAAACGCAGTGCCTCAATTGGATTTGTTTCGTCTGCAACAATTGCAAATGCAGATCAAGAGAAGCCGACCACAAAAGGCAATTTCTTCATTAAGCCTGGGCTGGTGGGAAGCCAGGGAGCGGCGGAAGTTAAGGAAAAGGTCATGGGGGTTAATTCCGCTCCTGTTGCCTTCATCAGGAAACTTGACAGAACATCTCATGCACAGGAGACAGCAAAGGAGCCGGGGCTGGATGAGGTCGTCTGTGTGCTTTCACTAGGCCTAACGAGCTTGAGCAGGTTGATTTTTCTCTTTGCTTTTCTCCCAAGCAGAGGTCACCTCTCTTCCCCAGGAGATGACAAGCCTGTTTGTCTCAGAGCCGACAGGCGAGGGAGCAGAATCACTCTGGATAGGTTCCCCTCCCTAGCTCTGAAGTCATCCAAGGAGGAGATGGGTGTATTTGCTACATGGAGGCACTTTTATTATGTCTGTCATCGCGAGGCTGTGCCAGTCCAAATGAATTTCTCGCAGGGGCCAGATTACCAGGGCAAATGTGTGTAATGCACATTTCTTTAAGTGACCTCCTCAAAGAAGAGCAATTTGTTTATGGTTATCCATTTTGCAATTTACTTTTATTTTGTTATTGTAGTATGCTCCATATTCAAATTGGTTACAGAAGAAAGAAAGAAGAAAAGAAAGAAAGATAGAAAGAAAGAAAGCAAGAAAGACAGAAAGAAAAGAAAAGAGTAGGAAGACAAAGGAGAGAGGAAGAGGGAAAAATACACAGCCCATTCAGGAGACTGTTCTCCCGAAGCCATGCCAACACACCTGCTACTATTCACTTCAGAGGAAATGGACACTCGGTGGATGAGAGGCTGTTGGCCAAGGGACAAAACCACCACAGCTCCAAATTAGAAACAGGAAGACATGTGGGTAACGGTCCGATTAAAACCGTCCTCCCCACATGGAGTCAATATACTCGAGCCCAGCTCCCTCTAAGGAAACCCAAAACCCAACAGCACTATTTTATGTCGCAGTCAACAAATGCTTCGTGTTTGAACAGTCATGGCACAGGCTTGAAGCCGTGATGGTCAGAATTGTTTATAACCTCTGCAAATACTCACCGCTGTTATAAATGTCTGTTGTTTACGAGAAGGCCTCAATTGAGCAATAGGATTTTCGATCTCTAATGCCATACACAAGCGTGTCACTTGTTTGCAGGAATGTAAGTGGACTTTCTCAGGACAACTATTTTACTACTGCTTTACTTATGGGAAACCCTGGTGCATCCTGCCGTCGTTCTGAAGGCATACTGGAGGGAATTCATTATAGAATTTGCTCAACCAGTGGGATGAAATCTGTTTAAATTAAGCTATGCATTATCTTTTTCCCAGTTCAAGTGGACTCTATGACTAAATGTGATGTGAACACACAAAAATGTTAACATACCACCTGTGGGGCAGACCTCCATGATCAGAACCCATGATGTGGGCCACAAACTCCTGAAGCTTAGAGGCCCTGTCAGAACCTTTTAGCATTTGTCACCCTCCACCTCAGAAGCTTCCGGAACATGCCAAGTTCACAGAGGGTTGGTGTCTTACATTACGAGACAGGCACACACATTGTGCAACTACCACATTGGACAAAAAAAAAGCGTGAATGTTTCAGGCAGTTAGAGAGAGAGCCGCTGCTAGACCCTATCCAAACATTCCTGCCCTTTCTCTCGCACGTCTATATGGATATGTGATCTTTCAACGGTTCTGTCGAATAGATTTCGGTGTGCGGAATGCCCCGGACACAACGCTAACTTTCCCACACCAGACTATTAGTGCCGCCCTCACTGTCAACAGGCGCCCAGCGGGGACAAATGGGGCGGAACCGAATGAAAGAGGAGAAATGAAAAAGCGATGCTCCACAAGCTCCGTGGATGAAGTAGAAGGGAAATGAATGTTGAAATGTGCCCATTGCCCCTTTGTGTTCACCTCTGACCTCTAACCCACTGATACTTTCCTTCTTCTCCGCTGACGTCCACTCCCCGGCATTTCCTGCCGGCGCACGAACATACCCGTCGAGGTGTCAACTTGGAGATGTCAAGTTTAACCACCATGCGTCCTTTTGGAGAGAATTATATGGTCTTTATCAGGAGGTCCTGCCAAGAAAAAGTAATGAAAGAACCAAATGTCTTGTATTAAATATATGTCTGCTTTTAAGCCCGAAAAAGGAAGAGAAAAGGACCGAAAAAGTGTGTTTTTCTCCCATATGATATTTGCATTTGCCTGTGGGCTTGAAAACTTCAGTCTTGCCTATTTATTGTGTTGTCTTTGGCGCACTTGTGCTTAAACTACTCCTACAGACACAGCAGAAGCCTTTGATGTATTTTCACACCATTCAGTGTTACACCAGAAGAAGCCTCACTCTTACGGATGAGGCAGTCACCCACTTTGTGTAAAGTCAATAAACTCAGGACCAGAATGCGGCAGCTCAGTTGGTCAAATTTGAGTTTATTGAGAAGACAGGGCTGGCACTCAGTGTTGGCACTCAGCTTAGGCCTATGATGTTATGGCCAGATGTTTGTGTTCCATAGGCAGGAGTGGAAAACTGCCATGACATCAGCCTGAGGACAGCAGGACTCTGGGCCTGGGACAGGAAGTGACTCAGAGGAAGTAAGGTGAGGTTAGGCAGGCGGATGGCTATCCATCTCTTACCTTGCCTACACACAAGTATACACACTTATTCTAACGTGCAGACACTCGGAGATGGATGTAGTGGACTGACATTTGCATGCACGCACATTTTTACAGCTGACGCTAAGTAGAGTTAAAAGAGTCATCAACATGCCTGTCAGTCTTTTAAAAATTGGGAGATTGGTGATAAAAACCTGTATCGTTGAGTCCAGTAATCATCCGATTCAAAGGAAAATGAAAAGCGATTTGGATGTGTGTGTTTTGAGCAAAAACATTTTACAAAATGAGTAACGAAATGTTCATTCAAGTCGGGGTTTGAGTTCATGAGTGCCATTTAACTGTGCCCTAATTTTGCTAGGCATGCACTTTGATAGTCTGTTTAACAGTCAGTGTACAAAGGCAGCATAAACCTACAAAACGCAATCTAAATAACCCGTAAACCCCATTTTTGGCTATAATTGTGGAGACACTGTGAACCCTTTTAGAGAGGGTGTGAAACTCCCATTTATTGTCTTCGCTGTCGTGTTTTGGCGGCAAATTTAATCTCGTGGTTAAACCAAAGACCTTGACATCTATGCATCAGACTGTCAGAACTCCCATCATTTCACACTGTGTGGAATCTCAGACTTTCCCTTGAGTGTTATGACCCCGAGATAATTAATTAAATCAATAGACCTTGATACAACTAACATTTATGACTAGTAGTTACTTTTATAAACTGATGAGAAACGTGCTATTTAGTCAGCTTAATCCGTTTACGCAGGTCTACCTACAACACTACTTCAGTGCCAGAACACTCAATTATGGCACTGGTGACATACACAGTGGAAACACACTAATTGCATGATATGGCATAGCCTTACTCATGGAGAAGAATGGCAAAAAAAAAGACTCCCACTCATATGCTGTGAATGAGGCACGGCTGCTGGGATGGCGTGTGTCCCTGACCACCACTGCCTAGTGCTTCATATGAAGCCTGTTAGGCTAATGGAAAACTTGTGGGGAGGGAATTAGCACTGTACCACCCAAGGAAACGAACCCCCACTCCCCTCCCGGCCTTGCAGCTGCCTGCAACCTCATGCTAATCCATTCCAAGCAGCAGGTTCAAGACCAGGCTTTGCCACTAGGCCACCAACGGCGAGCAATGTGCTTTATTAACAGGACTCTTTCGACACAAACTGGACCGATTAGCATTAGTCTGTGCTGAACTTGTTGCCACTTTGCCTGGGCAATGTTATAGCTGTTGAAATATTACCAGGTCTAAATAGTGGTATGTTTACTATGGTCTGGCCTTCTTCTAAGTTACCCCAATGAAAGAACTTTGGTAATATTACCTATTTTAAATATGTGATTAGATTTTAAATGATTGTATCAGAACCAGACCATTTGTATCAAAAAGGAAGATGCTCACTAAGAGAGACTGGGTATTGCCATCTGCTGGTAGGATCTGTTAAAGATGAAGACTTATCAGGTCAAGTTTAAAGCAGGAAGTCATAAACAGGGTTAGTATTCTGTATTGTCCTTCAAGCAAGTGCTTGAGTCACATCATGATTACAGATGGCAGAACTAGATGTGTTCCAAAAGCATGCCATAATGGAATGCTGATCTCCAAACCACTGTAAACAAAGGGGAATCACCCATAGCTCACCTCTCACACAACTAATGGCTCTGAAAACATCCATGGGCAGATGATACCCATTTCTTGCGGTGGTTTATATACATGACTACAAAGTACTTCAAAGATCTTATCAATGTGTAAACGTGTGTAGTGTTCTAGAAATCGTACGCAAACTTGTTCTTGAGAGTTGATATATATATCACCAGGGCTACTTTAAAGACACAGAACAGACGCACCAGAGAGACCACCAACTGCGTTTAGTACTGCTCTCCAGCTGCCCTGTAGGAACAAACAGCTCAAATACTGTATTCTCTCTGGCCATCTGTTTGCACCCTCACTCAGAGGGACTGTCCTAATGGAGACACGCTCCACACAGCTTTTTTACAAGAAAAGTCCAATTGCTTTCATGCACCAACTCATTGCGCTGCCATGGTGACCATAGACCAGTAGATTTAAGGAAATGAAACCAGACTTGACTAAATGGGGTTCTGGGGAAGAGGGATGTGGTTTGTTAGAGAGTTAGAGAGGCCTCTGTCCCAAAACACATATTTAGAGGTATGAGTCAAATTGGATTGGCACAAGATCAAAGCAAACAATGCATCTGACCATAAGGGCCTGGGAGAGTGCTCTGACTCACCTCCACCAAGACACCTGCTCTGTGGGTGTATGTGTGTGTGTGTGTGTGTGTGTGTGTGTGTGTGTGTGTGTGTGTGTGCATGTGTGTGTGTTTGCTTGTTTGTGTGTGGAGGACAAAATTACTCTGCTCTGGCGATTAGTGCAAATGACACATTTCATGGGAAGGTAATAGAGAGCCAAAAAAAGCATAGCTGAAAACGGCGTACTCCATAAACTTGGCAAATTGTGTAAAATCACATATGCACTTGTCAAGTTCAGCCGCTGATTGATATGGGCTTTTGTTTCGGGCAGTCGATCTTTCTTCGGCTCAAGCCCACCTGTCAGATGCTCTGAGGTCAGCCCTAACTGAAGTAAACGACTGGAGCAAAAATGCACCAGGTGAATTTGGATTTTCACATTGTGCATCAGCTGAACCAAAGTTAAGCTTGAGCTAAAGGCAATGATGCCTGAGGTAGCGGCAATGAATCCATCACTGCAGGATTTTTTTTTTTTGGAAGGTGAACTTTTAATAAGGGATCATCTGCTGTTCCAGGGGGAGAAGTGGAAAAAGCACAAACACTAGACTTCATAAATACTACTTACTCATTTCCTAACATTTTCCCAGCTTGGCCCTGACACACAGACAGAGCCCCCCTGACACCAATCACGCACACACCCACACGCACCATAAAAACTAATAATGTAATAGAATAATGTGTTCTTTAAAGGGATATAAGAATAAGAACCATCATTTCTATGTCTTTCGGCCACTCTGGAAAAGTCATTTGTGTGTGTGTGTGTGTGTGTGTGTGTGTGTGTGTGTGTGTATGTGTGCGTGTGTTTTTCCTCTCTTACCAAAATGTGGATGCAAGACTTTTGATGTGTTTTGAGCTTCTTCACAGATGCTGCCTTTCCAAGTATGTTGGACGTCATGTTACGGACGCTTCTGAGAAAGGCGAAGTAAGCCACATCTCAAATTAGCGCGCCTACTGTGGCATAACAAAGGCCTTCCGGTCGACCGCGGACCTGGGCCGAACTCCGGCATCCCCGTGGCACGTGTCCAAAGGCCCTATTCTGTCCCGCTTGGGTTCACTTCATCAAAGCTACATGCTGCATAGTTTCCGAACGTCAACTGCCAGAAGTCTGGAAATCTGATTCTGCTGCTCTATGAATCTGGTCAGAGGAACTACAGATACTTTCGGTGTGGTTTGCACTTAGTGAGATGAATCAAATTACAGTTCCTTTCCGAACTGAATCTGTCCCCATTCAGCGCGTCAAGCCCAAAGTGTGGAAACCTTTACGGTTGTATTTCTTGTAGTATTTTTAAGGGAAACCCACTCTATGAACTGTATGAATGATTCTGCAGTAGTCCAAGGCAAGACTGAGACCGTTTTCAGAAAATAGAAAGAAATGCTCTTCTTTTATTTTCATTACAGTAGAAACCTGATAGTCTTGGCCCAACTCTGCTTCAGGAAGCAAATTATGGTAGGGTTACAGAGATTTCTCTGTACCTCAGTCTCAAACCTGAGGCCATTTAAAATAAAAGGCAGTTACTGAATGAGAATACTAAACGAGAAGAGCAGTGATTCCTTTTCTCTCATTCATTTATTTGAGAGTTAATCCTGACAGTAAGACATTTTTTTCCTCCATAAATATAGTATTGAGTTTCAACCATCACCCGGTGGTAACCTGGACTCAAAATATTAATTAATGCATTCAATCATTTTCTGTACACGCTTAATCCTCACTAGGGTCACAGGTACCCAGAACCTATCCTGGAGTCAACAGTAGGGACTCACCACAGGGACTCAAAAATTACAACACTAAATATTAACACCAAATATTAAATGCCTTTGGAAAGAATACATGGTTTAACGGGACATTTTTCAGAGTTGTTTTGTGAACTGCAGGTCACACAGCAAGACAGTAAAATAGTCTCTAAAGCAATGTTTCCCAACCTTGGTCCTGGAGGCACAGTGCCTTGCACATTTAAGTGTTTTTCCTACTTTAACACACCCACAGAAGCTCAGTAAGCGGTTGTTAATGAGTTGATTAGTTGGATCAGGTGTGTCTGGTGCAAAGAAAACACTCAAATGTGCAGGGCAGCAACTCTAGGACCAGGGTTGGGAAGTGCTGATCTAATGTACCATTGATACATATTGTCTCCATGGCAACACCTGGAAAATAATAGAACATGTAACTCTTTTTTGTGGGCTTTTTTTTTTTTACTGCCTCATACTCATGTGAATGTGCCGAGATGTGTTCCATCATCATCGCTTGGCACTTTCCTCTCTCAGGTACAGGAAAACAGCACCAGCCTATCAAGCTAATATAGTGGTTGTAACGTGAAATAGTCTTTCACAAGGATCACACATGTTGTTTAACTGTTCTAATGTTTGCGTTTGTACAAGGTCGTTTTTGATATCTGATACAGGATGTAATCTGTGGAAGGCCATTTTTGCGCTCTATCTTTATCTTTTCACAAACAAAATCCTTAAAAAGCTCTGTAGCCTAAAGCTGGAAAATGTGTTTTGGGGGGAGCCCTTTTCATGTCCGTAAAGCCTTTAAAGTTATTAGCTACTGTTACAAGGTATACGTTTTAGGCCTCTGCCCTTTGGGACTATCTGTTATGACCCTGACCCCTTCTATGGCATTCCCTGTGACCAGAAAGGGCTCAGAGAGGGAAGGCCGTGCCAAGAGAAATGTGCACTAAATGGGAAACATGGCAGGGGTGTCGTATTCCCACACAACTCAATTACAGCTTTATGAACTTGGTGCAGTAAAGGCCAGCCATTAAATTGAACTCTTTCCCAAAGTATGTTTCCCCTCTGAGAGCCCTGGATGAGATGGAGGAACGTAAGTTTTTACTGTTGCATGAAATGTAATTTTCATTAAAGACCTTCATTCTGAGGTTTTTTTGGGGCAAAACAGCTCCTTCTGGCCCTGAAAAGGAATTGGTGAGTGCCAACCACAGAGGACGCAGTTTTTCCTTCCCCACCACTGAGGCTGGCTGTATACGATGACAAAGCAATGAAGACAGAAATACCATGTTTCATGCAAACTTCAGGTTGACAAGGAATGAGCAAACACTCCGAATCAAAGATATTCCCATGCCGGACAGGCACCACAATTTAGCCTCTGAACATATTCCAAGGCTGAAAATTACCCCATGTGAATATTTGAATGGCATATTTAAGTAAACATTACTGGGCACAAAAAAACTTCAAACGCTCACTGCAGCAATTTAGGTACAGTTTACCATATTAGTATTTTGAACCGAGCCTCTGAAAGGCTGTATAATCCAAATTTCTTGACCAAAAATACTTGAGCATTCTTGAGTTTATATGTTTGTTGTTGTTGTTGCTGCTGTTTTTCTCTTTAATCGTTTTTCTGGCACTCCATAGCGAGCCAAAGACAGTGGTGCCAAAAACTGCAATATGATTAAACAATAACATGAGAATGCTGCCAAGAGTGAGAGGTGAGTAGAATGTGCCCCTACATGAACAATCACAGCAGACCTAATCTTTTTTGTTTTGTTTCCCATATCATTAATGAAGTACTTGTCTTTGGCTGGGTTTAGGCTCTTCGCTGTGTCTTTATCAGCTGCTCACATTTCTGGCTGTCTAAATTATACATCACTCTTGCCATGAGAGGTTTGACCTAAGACATTTTGCATAGCTCTGACCTGAACATCAAGGAAATCCTTGCGTTGGGTGTGGCTTCTTTGGGGTTAATCTGAATTAGCCTGTAGGGCCTGCTGTTCAGACAGATCTTAAGCCTAGTCCTAGACTAAATAGGATTTTAAATAAAGAACCATTACTGAGAGTGCAATTTAGTCCCACACTAGGATTAATCTGTGTCTGAAAAACAGCCCCCAAACAAAGCAAGCAAAAGGCAGCACTGGATTTCAAAATCAACACTGCTGACAGGAAGATACAGAGACGACAAAGATATTTTAAAAGCACTTGTGAAGCACTGCAGTTGTTTTTCTGATTCCTTTCCGAATTAAGTCAGGGTTTCTCTTATTACCATTAAAACACAGTGCAGTAAAATAGAATGATAGTACATAAAAGGAGAATTCAATGAATAAACGTTTTCAAATAATGTACCCCCAGAGCCACAATGGGAGAAGATCATATATTTTTCATGATAAATACACATAATTCATTTACAAATAAAGTGGTTATGATGAAATAAATACATATTAAAAATCTGAGCATCATACTTCATGTGCTATTGCACTGAAATGTACATTGGACATCTTCAAACCACTGGGAAAGCAAAACACTCTCATTAAAATATTTATTTTCCCACTTTTTCAGTCAATATAAATATCATATATATACTTTTTTCCTCCAAAATAGCTCTTTGAATGTTCTTTCATATAAATAAAAGTCTTCATTGGGAGTTTGACTTTCATCGGCAGCCGCAGCCCTCTACGACCATGTCCTGATAGTTCTTCAGCACAACTTTTTCATACTCATCCAGGTAGAGCAAAGAAATAGGGCTGAGCTCCGTGGGCACGCAGCAGGCCTGAGGAATGTTGGAGTTAACGGAGTTCACCAAAGTCTGAACAATAGCATGGTTCGTGGAGTTGAGGTGGTCTGAGAGAGGAAAGGGGCATTCGCCGTGGCAGTAGAAGGCATGGTAGCCAGGCGGTGCCACGATCCACTCGTTCCAGCCAACATCGCTAAAGTCGACATAAAGAGGGTGCCGGCGGCAGTTGGAGCGCTGGTGAGGTTTCCGCCGCTGCTTTGGCCCCCGCCGCGTCTGCCGCTTCTCTCTGTGAGGCTGCATGAGAGGCGCTCCCTGACCATCGTGGCTGTAAGTGACTAGCAGTGGCCTGGCCTGTGGCCACGAGTCCTCGTCCCCGTGCAGGGAACGGCTCACCCTCACATGCCTCTTCCTGCTCCTCTCGGCTTCCTCCTGTCCACTGGCCTTTTCGGGGTGAAGCACCTCCACAAGAAGGCCGTGGTTGTGGTGCGAATGTGCGGTCCACCGTGCCACAGCTGAGCTCACATCAAAGCTCTCCCAGCGCGAATGCGAGTCCTGCACCAGCCGAGTATCTAGCAGCCGTGTGAGAGGCTCTTCAGAGGATGACTGAGCAGGCCGGAACACCTCGAAAATGTTTATGCGATGAAAACCCCCTGCAAGACTGCTGTTGCTTTTTGTAAAGTCACCTAGCACTTGGTCTCTGAAGATGCGCAGCTCTGCGGCTGTGATTAGCTCTTCTGCTGGCATGGATGTGATATTGAAGAAGAACTGTTGCGTAGTCCTCCCTTTCAGACTGAACAGGGCCTCTAAAGCCTCTGGAAGAAAAAAAAGTACATTATTACACAAAAGTACCATATCACAGTCAATATCTAGGCAATAGTTAACAGGTTACTGGTTATTATGAGCTTAAAAAGCAAAGATTCCTTCCCATACCAACAACTGTAAACCCAACAATCTCTCTTTTAAGTCCAGGTGTTAAGGCACTTTGAAAAAGAGGCAGCTAAGTGTGGTGGAGCTGTATTCTTGCAAAATGCAGATGTTTCAAAAGTATTCTTTAAAAAAAAAAGTAAGCACATTAAACGGTCATCTTTTTTCTTGGATGACTAAAAGAACTCTTAATCTCTTTTAAAGTGAGACATTTTGGAAATTCCATTCTCCATAATCCAACCTATCTGCTTCATAATCATCTAAAGACAAGCATATTTCATTTGATGTGGGAAAGCCCTGCTCTTTACTTCCTTCTTTTTCTTTCTTTCTTTCTTTCTCAGTCAATCCCTACAGAAGGGGAGTAATTCTCTGAACGTGTTGGGGCATGTCTGGAGCAGTCAGCCACAGTTATGAGTGTATCAACATTCCTAATTTTTGTTTGTGCGTTATCCCAAAACAAGTAGGCAACAGCTAATGACAAGTCATATTTTTGGAGATATTCAATTCTCGAGAGGGTTATAGATACAGATTTGATATTAAAGTGATATTTGCATAACAGACAACCAGATTAAGCAGATAAGAATCAAATGCATGTCTAATTACATTTACATAACATGTCATTTCAAAATACAGGCTTTGGTAACGGTAACCAAACTGTCATATGACAATGTGGCTTTGTGCCAAAGTATGATGACCTCAACTGAACCGTATGACCCTAACAAACTACCATGAAAACACAAGACTTTGTGGGACAACTAAGTTAAGGGGTGATACAAGGGAACTGGACATTTAATGATTTAATGATAACCCATTTCTAACAGTGAACAAATATGTGCCCTCCACTAGCAAGATGCTGACAAATGATCAAAGCTTTTGTTTGCACTATGTCAGCACCACCACTGGGTGTCATCCATGTGAATCCATATCACTGTGTCAGGCCTCCCAGAGGCCCTAATGACTCACTTTTTGGACACCTCCCTAAAAAAACTCACGTGCCATCTCTTCTACTACAAACTAGCAGTCAACACACCAAAATGATTATTCACTCTGCACTGCAATAAAATGCTCAAATGGTATGTGAGCCTTTCGACTCCAGCTTGTGTTTCGTAAAAGCAGTTCCTCAGACAGATTTACACTTTATTAATACAGTGTACCAGTCCACCAAGAAGCACACTAATACTACTTACAACAACCTCCCTAACCAAATGTTCCCAACAACTAGCAAAAAGGTTAAAAAAACTGCCAGAGAGCACTTGTTGCTCATCACATTCAAATTACAGATCATAAGACATCTCAGTTCATTAGCACATTGTTAGGGATTGGTAGATGTCACACAAACAGACAAAATGCATATAATCCATAGCACAAAGAAGGTCACATATAAGCAGATAACTTGGTAGTCTAGTCAGTTATCTAAAATCTACAATGAAACTGTAATAATTTGTCAGAAAGTAAAGCCTAAAACTGTAAGCTGAAATGCTTATGCCAATAAATCTCAACGGAAATGCCATCATGCACTCATGATAGTACTGTGAAATACACAGATTTGTGGGTAATGCCTGCTACATGCGCACAGATATGTCTGGAAAAACGTTCTTAGTGCAGATGTAAACACTATCAGCTATTTTTTTCCAAGAGGTTGCAGTCAGGATAGCATTTTTTGCTTCTTTTAATAACAGTGAGCACCGGGTGTGGAATGCAGAGCCAGTTTCTCAATGATTGCATCAGAGAGTTAGAGAAGGGCAAGACTTTTGGTGTTATTTCAGAAAGAAACATCTGTGATAAGTGCAAGAAACTCTGAACTAAAAAGAAATTCCAATGATGTTTCAGAATTTCAGCATACTTTACTTCTTGAGCTGTAATGAAAGTCATGCAGAGTGTTTTAAAGTAAAACAGTCCCTTGTAAAGAAATGTACAAACTGAAAATTTCTTGTTAGCTAAAATTCCTCACAGGAACCAGAGGTCATAATGTGTAAAATAACAGGTTTGATTGGTGACAACCAGTGAAACTACATTTACACCGAGTTTTAATATGAAATGGTAGCAATGAAGTTACACATAATCTATAAAAACATCTTTCCTTGAAAGCGCCCTGAATGGATTTCATTGGGGATGCTACACGGTGACATAACCTGTCTAAGGCATCAGGAAAGGTTTTCATAACTTTTTTAGTAACAGCAACTTTCTGCAAGGCAGCTTTTTGAGACTCCAGGTTCCTGTCATTGCCACAGTGCACTGAAGTATTATTTGGACAGATGTATAGATGCTCTGACTGCAGTATATTGGTTAAATGGTTGACTCAGATTTAAGCTGTTTTTCAGGTAAGAAACAGTCGTGGAATTCTTAAGCACTGATGTACGTCGCTCTGGATAAGAGCGTCAGCTAAATGCCATAAATGTAAATGAAGTTCTAACATTTCTCCACAATGGTGCGCTTTCACCATAACAATCTGAATTACTGTTTTTGCTTTTCAGGGACTGAATTAGGCTGAAATTTTTAAGAAAGCACGGGAATTCTCCTTTAAGCCGTAAATCTCATTGCACAATGTTAATAATAATAATAATAATAATAATATTCTTGCACTTACTATTGCACTGCACTTTGCAGCACAGCTATTCTGTTACTACTACTCTGTTACATTCTGATTAATGTACAGATTTTGCTTCTGTTTGTAATAATTGTAATATTTTAGCTATAATGTACTTTTTCACTACCTTAGTTTAGCCTTTCCAAACTTCTCTTTTATTTCAATTATTTGATATCTTTATTGCACAGTCAAGAGTTAGATGGTATATTTATTACTTAAGTTTAGCCTTTCCAAATGTCTTAGCTGAAATGATGTGAGAGTCTTAGGGCTCGACACAGGGGCACTACTTGTTGTACTTGTATAATTATGCATGTGACACATTCTTACCTTCATGATGGAAGCTCCTGATGGTGTTGGCCCTGCTGGCCGCTCTGTCCGCGCGCCTCCTCCTCGCGCCCTGTTGCTGATGGTGCTGTTGCTGCTGATCTCCACCCGCCGCGTGCATGTGGTAGAGCTCGAGCATGTAATGGGGCACGACGGCTGCGCGGCTGGGTGTGGGTCTGCGCTTCAGGCCGAACATGTTGAGCAGGCGCAGCTCGAACTCGCGCAGGAAGCTCGCGTTCTGCTCGCCTGGCCTGCGCCGATCCACGTCGGGCACGAGCGCAGCGGCGACACCTCCCAGCAGCACCTGAGCGAGCAACACCTGGACGAGCAGAGCCGTGACGGAGCGCACCGCGGCCACAATGCTCACACAGATCCTGAGAGAGAGAGAGAGAGAGAGAGAGAGAAATGGGGGGGTCAATGACTGCGCCACTGTGCCATCAGTGCAACAACTCGGGACCTGCGGGCACATGAAGAACACCCGTAGACCACCAGCACCCCCCACACACAACCACCACATACACACACAGGGGGATTCACATCTGAAGGTGTTTCGGAGAGCTACAAAAAAAGTCCAAGATAGCGCCCCCCACACACACACGCGCGCGCCTGTGATTAACCACAGTGTAGAGAGATTGATGGGAATTTTAAAAACGGACGAGGAGAGACCAAAGCGTATGCATAAGACAAAGAAATGGAGGGGGGTAAAGAGAATCAAAGAAAAAATCGAAAGAAAGGGGAGACATAAAAAGAGCAGACACGGAGTCTGCAATTAGACGAAGATAAGAGAAGGAGTGTGTGTGTGTACACGTTAGTGTCTGCATGCTCTGTCTTTAGATCACGAGCAGGCATGAAAGGAAACTCTTCTAAAGAGAGAGCGAGAGAAAGAGAGATAGAGAACCAGCACAGGGACTGGGTGATTCGTGCTGTCTAATAAAGAAATATGTGGTTTTAGGCACCGTTTTACTACTGGATAAAAAGTGTGTGTGTGTGTGTGTGGGGGGGGGGGTATACAGAGAAAGAGAGAGAAATTGAGACTCATGCATTGTACAGGGTGTAGCCCCTACGCCAAACACCTGAAGTCACCATAAAAGCTACCAGTCGTATTATTCTTCATAATTTCAGTCCCTGTATAAAACACAAACATGCGCACACACACAAAAAACTCCTTCCTTCACCCGCCCCAAGTGTCTAACAGCAGCCTCCTAATTTAGGAGCACTGAGGAAAAAAAGTTGATAAAAAGGGAGAGCAAGCGATAGATAGAGAGAGGGGGGAGAGACAGATAGACTCCTAAAGTGTACAGGTGGTGGCCCCATACTCCAATCCCCTGAAGTCACCACGAGTTTTGTTATTATGTGTTAACGTGTTGAAAACACTTCAGTCAAACCAAGTCTCGATTCTTCACCCGTCCCCAGTGTCTAACAGCACCATCGTCATTTAGGAGCCCTGAATTAAATTAAAAATGCACATTTACCAAACGAGGAAGCGTTGCGGTCGGTCGTTGCTCCAGCTGTCGTCTCCTTTAAATTCCTCATCAATTCGTGTTATAAAAAAATCCACACAGAGGTTCGTCAGAGGTTGAGAGGCAGCAGCCCGGCTCGCCTGGTCTTCTCCTTCATCAGGCTGCGAGAGTCCAAAGAGGGGCTGAGAAGTTCACCTTAATTGTGCCTCTTGTTTATTAACTACGGTGGAATGGTTACGAAGACAAACGTCTGCGAGGACATGCCCGGAGAGGGTGGAGGAGTGGTGTCTCTGACATGGTGTCTCTGGTGTGTTTCTCCACTCTCTTTCTTCTTTCTCAGGTGAGCTGCTAACGCGCGCGTAGGCTGAAAACTTACTTCGAGGCTTGTGCGCTCTGTAGCCACCGAACTCTTTGAGGAACGTCATCACCGCGTGCGCTGCGCTCTCTGCTCGGCCAGCTCTGATTGGAGCAGATCGCTCCTCGCGCTCCAGTCTATTTTTTTCTCTGTTGGTGTTGTCTACTGATGTCACCTGAGAAACGCTGTCACCATATGTTAGCTGAAAAAAAAACCGAAAAACCTTATAGAAATCCAAATGCCTTTATAGTATAAATACACCATGTGGCCAAAAGTATTGGGACATACCTGCTTTCCAAAGTTTGGGGTAGTCTTCTTAATCTTAACGCTTTGGCATACCAAGACATTCTGGACAACTTTGTGGTAGTAGCCTAGTGGGTAAAACACTAGGTCTCAAGTTTCAAACCCCACTTTCTACCATTGTGTCCCTAAGCAAGACACTTAACCTTCAGTTGTTCCAGGGTGACTGTCCTGGTAACTAATGACTACCCAAACGTCAATCAAATGCCCCTTTACCCTTTACACAGTGTTTGGAGAACATTTCAATACAAGCATGACTGTGCTCCAGGTCTATAAAGACATGGATGAGTTTGGTGTGGAAGAATTTGACTGGCCCACACGGTGCCCTGACCACAACCTCATCCGACAATTTTGGGATGAACTAGAACAGAGATTGTGAGCCAGGCCTTCTTGTCCAACATCAGTGCCTGGCATAATAAATGCTTTACAGAATTAATGGGCGCATATTCTCACAGAAACACTCCAAAATCTTGTGGCAAGCCTTACAAGAAGAATGGAAGCTGTTATAGCTCCAAAGGGTAAGGGGGGGGGGCTTTATATTAACGTCTCTATATGAATGCAATGTCACTAAAGTTCCTTTTGATGTAATGGTCAGGCATCCCAATGCTTCTGTCCGTATCGTGCCTTTGAAGCGAACAAAACAATTTTCAGTTTACTAACTGATACCCTTGGGCACTAACTAATGCCATTCACTCAACTTCATGACTTTGTTTTTTGTTGATTTTTTACTTTTAAATGTTTCTGCTCGAGCATGTCTGTGAAGCAAAATCAACTTTTCCTCCCTCAGTTACTGTGCCAATAGCTTTAGAGTTTCATTTTGATTCTGCTCTGGTGGTTCAGCTCGTTGACTGCTTTGCTGTTGCTCACACCTCTGAGCTTCAGTACTTTCAACTGGAACCATACAAACAAACATACAGGAATAACACAGTTCAGCTCCTGTGCTGATGAATGGTTTATTCTGAAGTACTACACAGACAGCTCAGTCCCTGAATATAGATACGTCTTTACACTCCTACTCAAGTTTTTTTAAACTACTTTCATTTCTTCTCAAGTCATTATTTTAAAAATAACATCAATTTAAGACAACTCTACCCACCTCTGGCCACTGTTCTTTTTCTCCAGTAAGCCAGTCTGGACAAGTAAGCAGGCCATATTGATAAGATGAGGTGAAAAAAAAAATGTTTCTGTTATATTTTTGCAAAATATCTCCCGGGAGCATAGGAACATTGCCAGGTTGTGGGGAAACACAACGCAAGTCAAAATTTACACATTGAAGATTAAGCCCATCAGACAAGAGAATGTGAAGACAGCTTTAGTTGTCAGTGTTACACTGCTGGCTTCTATCATGCAGTAGGATTGTGGAGTTAAAACGTTGAAAAGTTTGAAATCGCTGTTCCAAAGGTACATCTATAAATTAACTGTTACTAGTAATTCTCAACTTTAAGTTTCAAACTCTATGTAGGAAGGGGTGGAACAAAAATAAAATAAGTGTCCAGAATAATGCACAGAGCTGAAACAAAAAGGTATACATCAAGAATAAAGTTAAATCTTAAAAGGCAGACAACGATTCCTTAACAGTTAAACACTTTGTTACCCAAAAAACATGAAATACATCAAAAATCTCAATATTTTGTGTACAACATTTCAACACACAACTGCTACACATGATGCCGCTTGGTTGTAGGGATTAAAGGAGATTAAGGGTGTTAGTGACTAGCCTTTTGTAGGGCTGATCACTCTCTCCTAATGCTTCGTTCTCTTGTCAGACAACTTGAAGACAAAGGTGACTAATGTAAAGTCAGATTTTGTTGTCAGCAGGCAGTCAGTTGGACTCTAACTTCCCACCACCAGCCCCCAATGTCAGTAAAAAAAAAAAACACGCAAGTATAATCCTGATTACTTGGTAATGTTGTTCTCATCATTATCAGTAGGCGTGTTGATTTCTGCTTTCATTTGTCATAAAATGTGCAGACACGAGACCTAAACTGTGTATTTATAGCACAGGAAAGTTGATCTGACACCATTCGTATTGAAAACATACATGACCGTGTGCTTGGTAAACAGCATTTATGTTGCAGGAATCAACATATGAAAACCCCTCATTGATTACAGGTATTCATTTCAATTATGTGATGATGGCAGGCTTGTTTTGACAAAAGCAGCTGAGCTATTGGGCTGGGAGAGATGGCAGCAGATGAAACTCCATTGAGATCAAAAGATATCTTTGTTTTCTTCTAAGATAATAATGTCTTATGAGGGATAAGCCAGGATCATCCACTTAGCAATTAAAATACACTGACGCATTCCTTCACTGAGGTGATGCTGCCCCACCGTCTCATAAGTAACATGTTTAATCAACTGATCCCTTTGAAGTGCATTAATGAAATTACTGGAGGACAGCAGCAGCTTGAGTACTGACTGAGCAAGCAAGCAGCTGCCCAAGACTAAACTGCCCATTAAACTAAAGGAACTAAAGGGAAATTAAAGCAATGCAAATATCAGATCGTATCTATGGTTTCAGTGACACACAACAAACAGTTTTTAAAGCTTGAACTGCAGTTTTTTTTTTTTTTTTGACCTGATCTGTTTTCCAGTCAGGCTTTTTGTTTTCTGCTCATCGGCTGGTTGTTGTGAAAACACGGTGTCATGAACTTGGTGCTCTAAACCCTCCAGTGGCCAAAGGTGTTTTAGATTTAGGGATAACACCCCACAATACGTGTTAAGTAGCCTTAATTACCGAAAACAAGGGGATTAGGGAGAGTGAAAAGAATGTTTATCTTCTCTTTATTGTCTGCTGGCGTGGCCTGAGTCCTTAAGAAGAGAATGTGTCCACAGGGCCTACTAGTATGCATAAAGTGTGAGTGTGTGGGGTGGAGGGGCATGAGTTTGCACATGAATGTTTGTGCATGTGCATGTGTGCATGGGTTTTAATACAGTTTTGGTCCCTCACTAAAAAGCCTAAAGGCATTATCTAACACATTTGCACTTGATGCAATTACTTGCTGATTGGATGAAATGTTATCTGGTTTGTTTGTTATTTGCTCATAGGCCAATCTGTTGACATTCCCTAATGGTGGGGAGCTGTTCTAGACAGTTTACAAAGCTGATTCCTTCTCTGTCCTGGATATATCTCTGTGTCTGTGCCTAAAAATGCAAAATGGGTAGCTGACCCATGTAGAGGAAAAGGCTTTTGCTTTTGTGCACATTGTTTTGCAATAGAAGATCTTTGATCCATAGCTGTGAGATCACTGGCCTTTGGTAGTGAACTTTAAAAGGCTGTCCAGCAAAGGACAGCATGGAGTGATTGATTCTAATGACAAATCTGATTTATCTGACATTGTTTTGTAATGCATCTCCAGTGCATTTACAAAAGAAGACAAAATGCTCTCAAAGTTGAATGCAAGTGAATGTAAAAAGGATTTTTTACCCCCCAATTCTGGAGTATTTCACCATAACATTGTAAGACAATATAAAGGACAGCTGCTGTGTTCAAACGACAAAGAGGAGAAAAAAAGTTTTAATTACTTTAATCTTGAACATTGTAGCTACAATATAGATTCAAGCTTAATGTTGTGCTGTGAAGCTTCATACTGTTTAAGACCTTACAGTTTAAGATATAATTGTAGGACAAGTTTTAACTTAAAGATCTGAGAAAAGCTCTACTTTCTAAGCAACATTTTTAAGTTCTGGCATCTAGACAACCATTTTAAACCTAAAAAGGTCTAAAGTAGTAAGATATGACTTTTGCAGAGCACATGTAATGTGCAAGAATGTGCCTAGAACTTAATTAAACAATCTGTCCATATTTAGCAGAATCTTTATGTCATTTATTTATATAAAAATAGGGCACCAATACAGAAAATACCTCCACAGTGGTAGCTCTGTACTTACTTGCACAGCAATGCTTCAGCCTTAATACATAATTAGCAAAACTCTATGTAATTACCAACTATTTCCTCCTGGTCTCGTGTTCTGCGGGATTTTGCTGGTTTGAGTGGAAGGATTCATTCAAGGCCACGCTGCAGTAGGGTTTCAGCTAACAGTGTGAAAAGAAAAGTGACAAATGCAGTTTTTCATGTCTAAAATCTCCATGAAAAAAGGAATATATGGGACATTGCACTCCCAAACTATTCTTGCATCCAATCACATGCTCCATGCAGCAATGCCTCCTATTGGTTGCCACAATTTGGTTCCAAGAGAAAAACAGAGTTTGGTTCGCTACCAGTGTCCACAGTGTTCTTTTGAGTGCAATCATTATGGCCATTTCAACATAACTTTGGGCCAAAACTATGTGCATGCAAGTAATGTGAGATTTTAGCTCTAAACCCTCCTGTCTGAAGCCCAGGCCTCTGTCAGTGGAGAACATAGACATTTGTCAGTGATCTGTCTCCATGGCTGAATCAAGCCACGTGTTATTATGCACTGCAGGTAACTGATGAAGTGTAAGCATCATTATGGATGTTTCAGAGAGCCAGTGCTCCTCTGCTGTATCATCCAATAGGCCGAGTAGGGCTTCTGTCATCGCCTGCATTCCACACTGCTGTCTGGGAACAAGACATGGAGATGACTCTGCAGACTGAGCCCTCTTACACTGTGCTAACAGTTGTTTGGCTGAGTGGTACATGCACATTCCACTGTTCGTCAAGTAAGGTTATACAGCTCAATCTAAAGCTGACCCAGACCCCCCTCTCAGGGCCGATAGGGGAATGCAGCACTTATCGTACATGTGGTGCAAATATTAAACAAGGCCAGCAGACACTAAAAAATGTGTTGCAAAGTCCTGCCAAGAGTAAAGAAATGAATTGCCATTAGGCATAAGCAAATCATTGTGGGTTCATTCCATCCAGCCCACTTCTTAGACCCCTATCATTACAGCAGCTGAGATGCACTTGTACAGCCTAGCCTTTCCTAATAAGATTAGATGAGACAAGAATGCACAGATTCAGAGACAGTGTAGCTAGGAGGAGGTACCCAGTTGACAAGGTGCTCTCCACCTTACATGTGCTGCATAAATACATTTACATTATGCATGAACATCATATGCAATGATTTGGGGAAACTTACGACACCCAGGAGTGTTCCTAAGAGTTTAATAGTGGGCAGTAAGGACTGGGTTACATACATTCTTCACTGCCAAGAATGCTGCCAAATATTTCTCCCCTAAGCCCTATAACCTTCTCGCGGCACATATTGCTTTAGTTTGAATTAGAGGATTAAGAGGGGCAAAATCATTCTTCGGGTTTCCTCTGTAAATTCTCCTGCTACACTACAGTGAGCTGAATAAATTGGCTTAAACGTTTTCCTGATTGCTGGCGCACCACTACTGCAAAATGTTTTGATGTCTCAAGAAAATCACCATTTCTGAGAGATTGAGATGAGAGATGCAATGTACTTCTAGTTTGGACCAAGACTGGTAAATACAGGGATCTGCCCTTTGAATCAAACTGGCCTCGTAAAGACACCACATGTCACTGAATTATACGTTTGCATGATTAGAAGCTTGGGCTGCATAAACATCCCGCGTCAAGATTTACATTTCACCGCTTAAGCACAAGCAGCTGTTTATAGCCTCCCCTGGAGAAACGAGGAGACTTTGCTATACATAGAGGCAAAAACCTTAAAACTCTGTCCCCAGAGACTCATTAGATTAATGGATGCAATGTCAAATTAAATGTCAATTATAGAAAACATGGCTACCGATCACCCCTGGAACGACAGAAAGGGCTGTAATGTTCAACATACATCAAAGTGTCGATGTAAAGAGAGGGCCCTTAATGATTTGTGCTTCCATATCAAAAGATATAGGTTTGTGGTTTAAGATTTTCAAAGAGTTTTTAAAGCTTTTCACGGTAAACTACACATCCTTGCTTTGTCATTTTGCTAAAGTGTCTTTGAGGGACGTGGTGCAGGATCCTGTTCTGATGGTGAGCTGCAGGTTTACACTTGAGACATGATCCTAAGTGCACATACCACAGATACGCAAACCTAAACACAGCATTTAAGAGCACGTCAAACATACTCAAGTGGTTTAACGTGAAAAGGTTGTGTTATTTTATGGAAAGGTACACAATTTACGGTCACATCTCTGCAAATGTGTTCCATACTTTTGTATTAGATCTTAAAGATGACTCAAGTATTGGTTAAAGTTTAAAAGGGTTTAATGCTTGTTTAGACGTATTTCTAAATTCCAGGGAAGACAACAAAGGCATCGGTTTGGTTTGAAAAGTGCTGGGGACCACTCATCATATTTGTTGACGGGGGCGGGGTGTGGGGTGTTGGGTGTCGCAGAACTGTGGGATTGAAATGGGTGAAGATAAAATGTGGTGAGCACACTTCTAAAGTTGTTTTGAAGCATTTACGGTGTAGAGAAAAACAGAATGCATTGGATAGGGATTGCACCAATTGTCTGAAAATGAAAGTAGAAAATAGCGTTCTGTTAGTAGCCTTCCTTTTTTACCTAAACAATTTCCTTTATTTCTTCAATACTAATTCAATGAACATCTAAAACACCCTGTGTTAGATTTGTTCTGAGCCTGTGTATGTAAGTTAAAGCTGTATGGAAGACAGAGAGCAATTGCACGAGCTCTGGAGGGAGGTAAAGGGTAGACGTGTTTTGGCATCCGCACAGCAACATTAAAAGTGTGTGGTTTCACAATAATAATAATCTCCAGAGCAGCTGTGTAAACATTTAACTGAGCACGCCTCTTGTGGCACGATATGGGATCCTCATGTGGAACTGTGTCTTTTGCTTGATGCAATTGTGTGCACATATCAACACTTAACTCTGTGTGTACACCTTTGTCTTCCCTCGACCATAATGTTTTCATAAAACTGGATTTCCAAGCTGCAATTGACCAGCATTCCCTCTGAAATGCATGCTTCTTCAGAAGTACAATGACCTAAACTTCACTAAACTTCACTTTCATATTTCACATTCAGAGCAAACCACATCCTAGATTTAGTTATTAGGCTTTCAGCTGCACTCAGGCCTCCATGCCTCCCCTGTACAGTGCCTTATATGAAATGGTCTGTGTATGAGCTATCACTGAGGATTTAACGCTACGTAAACGTCTGTGTGCACCGAGCCTCCAACCTCTTTAACTCATGCGACTTAATTGCCTGTTTCCTCTATTTATCTTTGTGAAAACTGGTGCAGCAGCACAGAGTGTAATGAATAATCAGCTGGATCAAACACAGCCTTAAATTACACCAGAGAATCAAATGGAGGCTGATGCCCATTCATTCGCATGGGTAAACACCATGCCTGTAATTCACTCTCTCTCTCTCTCATCACACACTCCATTACCGTGATGTGCCACTATGACTGTCGTAAACAAACACCAGATGCCTCAGAACACACCTCTTTGATCCAGGTTCGGAGACGCCCCCCTGCACTGGTCTTCAGTAGTGAGGAATTTTTCATAGGGAAATATCTTGCCACTGGTGAAATTCTTCGAGCAAGCTTCAAGATAATCTAGAACCTAACAGTACCAAGCCCACTGATCTACATGTAAATAGGAGAAAGGAAGTTCTGCCCTTATAAATCTCAGAGTAAACTAATTAAGATTTCTGAAATGAGCCTATTAGCATGTTCCCATTCTGCACATACATTAAAGTTTTGTTTTTAGGCAGTTCTTCAAATGAGGCAATCTGTAAACTGCTAAGTGTGCAGTCTAGTAGTGTGGCTTGATGAATGACTTGGTTGGCTCAAAGTAAACCACTGTTCCCTGCATTAATCCAATATACAATATACAACAGCCTACACTGATCTATATTAGAAAAGTGCAGTGGTTTTAAAACCATGAACCCATTGCTAAAACATTGCTGTAATATGCAGGAAAAAAATAAGAGGTCACTGCAATTAAAAAAAAAAAAAGAACATCTGTATGAGCATTCCATGCCAGTGTGTGTTAAATTCCTACACAAGCACCTCATTCTGCTTTATGAGGTACTGATTAGTGATCACCTGAATCAAATCTTATCTATTGACGAAAAGTATTTTTAAAAAAACACTCCTATAATTAACACTCGCCTCACAGTGTGACCAGTTGAATGGCAAAACACTTCCATTTTCTCTGAGTGAACAAGATATTTGTTTTCTTTAAATTATTCAATTTTTGTAAACATTGCATCTTTTCTGTTATTTTGATGTTTTGTCATTTTCTTTAAAATGATTAAAATTTAAAATGATTTCTATTATGATATAAGATTTCATTTTGATTAGGCAGTTAGGGGCATCTGGTAGCCTCTGTGATCAGGAAGTTGTGGGTTTGATTCCCAAGACTGCTAGACACTTCTGCAGTACCCTTGAACAAGATACCGTCCTCACACACTGCTCCACGGGCACTGTGTTCCTGGCTGCCTGCTGTTTCATGGTAAATGCAGAAGAAGAATTTTGTGCTGTTTACATATAACAGAATGGTCACTTTCTTGGAGAAATATTGTGACCAGTTTTTAAAACCTAAGGTAAAGCTGTTTTGGTCAATACTTGCACCTATAAAAGAAAAACCTGAGAAATGTAACATTTTTGCAGTAGGTCTGGTATTTTTATATATATATATATATATATATATATATATATATATCATTCATTCTCACCTATAAACAGATTTTCCATTTTCATGCACATGATCTCTGTAAGAGTGACCTCACTACAGCAACTGATTTGCTCCTGATGAATTTGCCTTCACTCTTTCTACAATAAGAGGCAGAGAATGGGTCTCTCGCTTGGCTTATGTATGGATCATTGAGAAACACTGGACTCCTTGTCACTATGTCACATTTTTACTTAAGAATGAAACATTCTATTTTCCTAACCTGGTTAAGTAATCACATTACCTAAGGCCCTGTAAAGTGGAACAAACAGTAGCATAGAACTTCAGCTTCTTTTTATGTGCCGTGAGTGACAGATTGGCTTTCATCAAAGAGGCCAACATCGAACTTGTGGAGTCATTTCGCTACGCTAAGAATACTAAATTGATCCTCATATGTGGAACATCTGGTGAAAAGCAATTTCCACCCAAGTGTTTTAGTATTTCCTTATAATTAATTTCATATGTACATGACAAGAGCTACTGGCCTCCCAGATCGGGTGCACAAAAGCCAGCTTTGTTCAACCCTGTCAAAAAGTAAGCTGTGGTTCCTCATTAAAACCCCGCGCTTGAATCGATGATGAAAGGTCCGCTTGGGAGAGGAAAGTCCCATCTCCCACCTCAGAGGCACTTGGGTCAAGCTTTGTGCATACATTCATACTGCTGGTCAGTTACACGCCTACAACAAAAATAAAAGGAAAAAGTTTATTAAGATGGTAAAAAGTTGCATCGTCACGACCATTGATTCACGAGGAGTTGAGTGGAGCTCGCCTGGTCAACTGGAGTATTGGGTGAAAAACAATTCAATGCTTCTAAACCAGGAAATCTTAGAGAAATGATGCAGAACTGTGGAAATGATTAACACAACTTCAAAGTGTTGGAAAAAATTTGTTAACAGTTTACTGAGAGGCGGTGTTCATAAAGCTACATACGACCTACATAAGCCTTTCATGACAGTGACATAAACCTAGAAAAAAAAGCATTAGTTTCATGTCAGACGATGTGAAATGTTCTAGGTGTCTTATGAATGTCACTGAAACTGTTCATCATAAATACTTAAAGTTGATCTTGAGCTGCATCTATGTGCTGATACGTGGCTAATCTTTATTACGCATAATAAAACCGTGGGACAGGGAAGACAGGCCTGCAAGGTGTGAAATACAACAACACCTGTCATTACTTGCTCTTGCCATCCTCAGATAAAAGTCAGTCTCCATCAGATTAATCATTAAAGCGAGCAATCCGCCAGCAGCCAGTACATCACACCAAACAGCCCCTTTTTTTTTTCTCTATCAAACGCTGCTGTTTAGATAGGGTGTCTGGGACCACCTGCAGGTACATATGTACTGTAACCGCCGCTTGGCAAAAAGCTGGTGTTGCTCTATCATCTGAGAATGTTTTCTTTCTAAGTGGACTTCCCCCTTTCTCTCTCGCCTCAAAGCCAGTGTTTCATCCTCGGCGACTCTTCAGACACCTCATGCAGTGGAACATGAATGGGCTGAGAATGCTATACACAAATGAACAAGAATGGAAAATATGCTCCCTCGTTGATACTGAGCACAGATAAAAGCAGGTGTTTTGAGTGTTTTGGATAACTGCTGTATTTGAAGGTACTGTATGAAACATCCTGTTCACAGACTCAAAGGAATAGCACTGTCCCTGTGTTCTTCTGAGAATCAAAGTGCCTCCTCTCTCCTTATCTTTTGATTTCTTGGACTCCATTCCTTTGTGTCTGCCAGCTGTTTGCCAAGCCCCACTTTGCTTTCAACATAAAAAGTAAGACATATTGCTATCCCAAACATACTCTATTTTGCCTCCTTTGACAAACTGTGACGAGAAAATAATGCCCTGGCCTGAAATAAAAAAGGCTCTTTTATAGTCTTTGAGAGTCCTTGTACAATTCAGGGCCCAATTTCACCAAACTAATCAGGTGACATGTAGAGATGTCTATCTTACTTCCATTTCTTTTATCTTCTGATAGTATTTCAGAAACCATCAATGGAGAAATGGCATTGATCATTTAACCCCGCTGACCTCTCCGGAAGGGATAGCATGACTGCTGAGTGACGAGCAGACAGCAAAAGAAGGAGCACTACAGTTACCAGGGATTCATGTCACCAAGAGGTCAAAGTCATGAGGGGCTTCCATTATCTTGGTGAGTCCTCTTGCTTGCAACTTCAGAAGCATTTAAATACAACAGTAGCCCATCCAGAGAACCTTTTGTGACCTGGTTTCTTTGTGTGAGGGTCTGGAGGGTGACTGGCTTCACTCAGGGTTGTGACAGGCCTGGTGCGCCATGCCTTATGAAGGGTCTAATGTTTCACAAGCCACTCAAGTATTATAGACTGATGACGTACAAGAAAAACAGGGGAAGCCGCTTCATTTACTTTTAACAAAAACACAAATAAGAATGAGCGAGGGAAACAACAGTTAAACAGTCCTCAATCTGAGCGCTTCCTATTGGAAAATAATAGGTTTGAGAAAGAGGAAGTCGTCTCAAGGGCCTTTAATCAATTTCCCAGAGATGAGCGATCGAGATGAAAGGCTTGAATCAAGGTCCCGAGCTCCAGACATTGTGGGCTGGTTGTTGTATAGGAGAGATGGGCTTTAATTTGTCCTCTCGGGGTGTCCAGGCGTCTTTAAAAGCTTAATTGTTACCAAAAGCAGCCTCGGTGCCATGTGTGAACGGAAATGGTTTCAAGACCTGCTGCTGTAAACTCACACATCCAAAGTGACCACGGATTTGAAATGATGAAGCACTGAACTACCACTCAAACGCCTGGATACACTTAACTGGATATGTGTTTTTCAGAAGGATGAAGGTGTTCTTATCTAGAGGCATATGTGTAATTGCAAATAAAATCAATGCCTATTCCTAACAAGTGTCTAGGCAAAAAGTATATATATATATGTATATAATAATCATTTCATAGTAAGATTATTAAAAATGTAAGAAAAAGCACAAAGACCATGTCTTTTTTGGCCATGTCCTAATTTTATATGTGGTATTTCAAAGTTTTAATGTCTTCCCTATTATTCTTGACTGTGGGAAATTTCCACACTGGGAAGGTCTGGTGGTTTGAAGCATTAATTCAGTGTTCAGTGAACAAATTCAGTACAGCCTATCATAAAGTTTTAATTTACAAAAGGTTTAGGGTTGCATTACCAGAATTACACAGGCAAACCCAAACCACTAGTAAGTAACCCAGAAAAATGTGCGAGGGGAAATGGTTTGAAGACTCATTGCTGTAAACTCATACACCCAAAGAGACCACAAACTTAAAATGATGAAGCACTAGGTAGCTTAAAGCATTCATTCATTCAAGTGAACTAATTCAGCACAGGCTGCCATAAAGTCTTAGAACTATGTTACCAGAAGGACACTTGCAAAAGCAAACCAACAGTAAATAATACAGAGAAAAAAGTCGGATGTCAGACTCTTCTGTTTTGCATACAAAACAAAATCAGTTCATTTGGTTATAAATGTATTTATTCCACAAGAATAAGAATCAACTGTATAAGCAGTCAACTAAGATTAAAAAGACTGTTAGTCTGTGCATGATAACCTTAGGTGTTAGGTCAGATTAGAAGGCATTCTGTTTCTTTGTTTACAGGAACTTCATCTCTTTCGTGTGGCCAAGATGTAAACTCCCACTATAATGTTTCAGGTGCAGTAGTGAAACATGGTTGCAAGTGCTTTGAGGGAAGTCAGCCTATCTTTGTTCTGCACACACAGGAGTGGTAATCCCTGCACCCGAGGCCGTTTTCGGGAGGTTCCTGTAAGCTGAGAGGTATCCAGGACATCCCAGCGGAGCAGCTACAATGCAGAGATGGTCTCTTAAGATCCATTACCTGCTTGAGCCCTAGCAGGAATGTGAGGAATTCTGCTATTTCACTTAAAAAAAGTAGCTGTTTGTACTATTGTTTGAATGTGGGTTTCTTTTGATACAATGTTTTGGATGAATAATTACAAAGATGTGTTTCAAACAACAGCCTGCTGTGACAAGATTACTCGAAGCAGCTGAACAGCAGTCAGCAACAAAGCACTGCACTGAATCTTTCAACGTGTGCGGAGAGCGGAGATTAAGTCATTTCCCTCCAACTAGCCAAAGACAACATCTCATCATCCGAATATACTGTTGCCATACGTCTTTTTAAAAAGACATATGAAACAAAGTGAAATGGCGCCAAGAGATGCTAAATTGCTTGGAATGAGTTCAGCAAGAGGACACCTGTGCCTTTGCTTCCAATAGTTCTCGAGGTGAGCTCGAGGCAGACCGAAGACTTCTGCCTGACAGACAGGAGCTAAAAAGAATGAACGGAAAACAGTAGCTTCTCTGTGCACTTGAGAAACATGGCTTGATCATCACTAATGCGACAGTAATTGCTCCTTGATGCCTGGCCTGCCAAGACCTTGCTGCACTGAGACATGGCAAAAAAGGCTTGTAAATGGAATGTCAACGGGATAATCCCTGTGTGGCCACCGACAGATCCTCTTGACCTTTGACTGGTAGACGTAATGTAGAGGGTGGATTTGAACTAACAACTTTGTTAATGATGCTGGTTTAAAGCAAGAAACTAAAAGTCTTAAGGTTTTCACATAATGCTCTGAAACACAGGAGGAGGTGCTGGAGGCTTTCAGTTCTTTGCAAATGACCACAAATGGTTCTGGCACGCCAGTCAGCAGAAGCATGTGGGGAGTCTTGCTATAGGGCCGCTCAGAGCATGTGGAGCACACTTGAATATATATCTAAATATTTCATCTCAAAACAATGAGAGCCAAGGACTTTCAATAGCCTGGATTCCTTTTCCATGTGTGAGAAACCAGCCGCCTCCTTTGCCGTGAACTTAAAACTGCAACAAGTTTATTCAGATTAGCCGTAACCATGGCTGGAGACACAGGAAGAAACGGATTTAGGGAACTGCAGTAAAAATAAAAACAGCCTAGATTTATATTTAGAGAAGTCAGCATTGTGGTTCGATATCGAAAAGACATGTACTGTATCTTACGGACACATTTGGCCTTTACTGAAACACTTAACCCTGACCAAAAGCAAGTGCTTTCAGACGAAACATTTGCAAGCCACATTGCCTTTCCTTGCACAATGTTGAGCATTGAAAAGGCGTAGTATGGGCATTTTAATGGAAAAAATATGCCATAAGCTTTTCATACATAAGTACTACATAAAACTTCTTGGCCCATATTGTCTTTTTGTGACTCCATATGGTATGCAGTAAACACCTTTTAACAAGTACTTCTGCTCAGAACAAGGGGAGCATGGCACTGGTTGTTAAAACATTATCTTTAGCACATTTCTCCAGTATCTCTGAGCTGAGAGGAGTCTGTTCAAGTGATCCACATTTCAGCGAGCTGAAGGGGTCAGGGAAGCTGTGCCAAAAATGTCAGGGGCCTGTCAACAATCCCCATGGTTTGTCATCGGCCTTATCAGATTCTGCTTTGCCTTGTGCAGTATCTCCTTCCTTGGCGTGAATGGAAAAATGGAATTCATTCAGCCAGGAGAGCGTATGGCGGCTGGCCGTATGTGTGTCTTTGACGCTGGCTAAACAAAAGTGGATTCTGAAAAATGCCAGATCTCTTCCAGATGGTTTCACACGCCACCTCATAGTGCCGTTTCAGCACCGCATTTATGGCCATCATGCCTCAATGTGGCCTTTCTGTTCACAGAGCTCCCATGAGATGCATAAGATAACAAATCATTTTTTCATGTAAAGAGCTTTTGTTAGCACTAACACGCTACTTGTGTATTCATGTGCTAACTGCATAAACTTACGACTAAATAGCTCACATTAAAGTGCCTGCACTTAATCAAACATGGGGAGCTAATGATTGCAAATGGCCTTATTGTAAAAGTAAATAAGCTTCCCTTTAAAATAGATTAGTACACATGCATTAGTAAGGATTATTAATTCACCCTGTTGCTTTCCTAGTTTAATTCCAAAATCGGAAATCAGTGGCTTTTTTGAAGGGTTGAGCACTAGGTGACATGAAACTGCCCTCTTTAGCGTTTCAGGATGAGGCCTAGGACCTGTTTAGGTAGAAGACGACAGGGTCTTCCTGTTTCCTCTTTTCTCGGGGCAAATTATATGTTTAAATGGACTTAAAGGCTCCAGTTGAAGTGTACATGTGTGCGCGCGTCCTTCCGCATGTCTATTCTTATGTACATCTTTGAATGTAGTCAAACAGCAATATATGACCAGTATAAAAATGCCTGATATGTTCCAGTCTTTAAGCAGGTCATCATTATGTTGCTAGGCTGCTCTTTTTTTTCTTTCTTCTCTCTCTTTTTTTTGTACTTCATGGCCGTACTGCTGCACCAACAATTTGGAGGACAAACATGCAATTGGCCCCAGTAACAGACAGCCCCTTTAGTTAAAGCAGTGCAGTGTGAATTATGGCAAAGCTTTGAATTATGGGGGAGCTACAGTGCTTCTTATCTGCAAGGAGTTATTTCTCTGACTGTGTTCCACAGCACTTAGGGGTACAGATGAGCAATTTTTAAAGCAGGAGAAATAACAACTCCTCAGAAACAAAAAAAAGCCTCATTTGCCAACATTTAAACCATGGTATGTGCCATAAACAGGCCAACGTAGGTTTGGTTGCCTGAAGGCTGTGCACTATACTGTTGGCCTTTGCGTGGTGCCACCAGGGCATAAGTGCTCTACAAACACACACACACACATGCACAGACAGCATTACACACATTCTTTCCTAATTGTACATTTGACGTCTTTCAAAGGGAAGAAGTGGCAGTCCAGATACAAGGAATCCGGGGATAAGACGATATGGACCACATCCGTCCCGCGTCTCCCGTGGGCTATTTAAAAGTACAGTAGGCTGTATTTTCCGCTGCAAAGCCAAGCACCCACCCTTCCGTCTTCGCTCCATATTGAAAACAGATGCTGTTGGATGCAAGGCCCTGCTAATTTAAGTGGACAGGGCATATGGAGTAGGATCATTGCACACTACCCCCTATTGGCTTTCATTTCAGAAGCTTTCAGAAACATGCTCCGCGAACAGAGGTCTGTAGCGCAGCAGTGAAGAACTATTTTACTTTTATGAAGCTGATCCCACGCAGCACTGAGCCCAGGCAGGCAGACGGTTCCCCAAATAAGCCCGTCACACGTATGGCCTTTCTTTGCTCTTAAGTACACTCCTCTCTCAAGGCAAAGTTCACAGCTGGCGAGCTAAACAAACATTATGGATGTGATGATAATAGTATTTCTACAAACACACGCTCACACACGCACAGGCACAAAATGATTCAGTTCGGCCGAGAAATACAACTTTACACAACCATGTTTTGGACAGATATAATCTCTATTTCTTTCAAAGGAACTCAGTACCCTTGAGATTGAGCTCACGTGGCTGAAACTCAAACCTGCCATGAATTGCAACCATGTCATGAAATGATACGCACACTTTTTCTGCATGTCAGTGAGTCCATGTGCCCCACACAGACTGATAATTCACCTAAACTTCTTTGTGTGCGCGTGTGTGTGTGTGTGTGTGTGTGTGTGTGTGTGTGTGTGTGTGTGTGTGTGTGTGTGTGTGTGTGTGT
>JBBPDH010000151.1:6515047-6525492 GCA_037974565.1 Clupeocharax schoutedeni
CATTTACATTTACATTTACATTTACGGCATTTAGCTGACGCTCTTATCCAGAGCAACGTACATCAGTGTTTAAGAAGTCCATGACTGTTTCTTACCTGAAAAACAGCTTAGCTGTCATTCAGGGTAAAGGTTAATGTTATCAGTGTTAGACATTGTGGCTTACTGTATGTACATTTTCTGCTGCCGTTATTGCAACACTAGAGAAACTTAAGAAGGATTCGCAAATTGAATGTAAACTAATGGTCATTATAGGGTTTTATTTACTAATGTGGTACTTGCAAGTCCTATTTCTGTCTAGCCCCAGCATTAAACATTACATGTAATATCTATAAGCACACTTATGTAAGTGTAACATCATTAAGTCGTGATGATGTGATAATTGAGATTAAAAGTATTTCACAGTGTGTTCTTTCATGTGTAAATGAAAAAAAAACATGGCCTGCACACTTGTTTCTGCTCACAGGGCATCAGTGCTCACACTGAAGACCTGCTGCGCAATATGGACTGCATTAAGGAGGCCCAGTCTAAAGGCCTGGTAGTTTTCTGTTGGGGGGATGATAACAATGACCATGAGAACAGGATGAAACTCAGGGAGCATGGCATTGACGGCCTCATTTATGACAGGTAAAGTGGCACTTGTTTTTTTGTTTGTTTTTTACCCACATAAATAACGTTGACATTTATTTTTTTCTTTAATGTACTCTAACATTTATTTAGGGAGCGCTCCAAACTATAAATCAGAGTGCTGGTTTTGTGACTTTCCTGATCAGACACACTTGGTTCAACTTACCTGTTAATTGCCAGTGACTGTGTTTAAGTAGGGGAATGACTAGCCCCCCCCAGGACCGGAGTACCCCTGCTTTAAAAATATAGCAAATGTTTAAAATATTTAGCTTATCCTAGTTTAAGGGAACATGTAACAATCATTATTTGTGTTCTAAAAAAATATTTTGTGTATTACTGGAATATTTGACAGCCTATGCTTTATCATAAATGTATGACATTTCAGTGTTACCTAGGGTAAAGGTTAATGTGATCAATTCATTTATGCTCTTATGCAATCCAGGACATTGGGATTTGTGCATTCTCCCCCTCCCTTTGGTCCCATGCAAGAGTTCGCTGTACATTATATTCAAAATCAGTGTAATTATATTTGCAGTTAATGTACTGTCTATTATTAGGTAAGACTCAAATGCTTCAAAATTATTTTCTTTATATGGCACCTTGTCAAATATGGCTATTGCATATTTACATCTAGAGAATAGTGTGCGGATTGCTCAGGGCCTGTAGGTCATATAATGAATGGGAGTAAATAAAAGAAATGGCCTACTTTGCTGTAATAGGTTTCTTTAAAAGGTTCATAGTTCCTGGTTGCTTTCATTTTTGCCACATTGAAATCCCCTCTTAACTTCAGAACTAGAAAAAACAAGTTTTGTTACAGCAACTTAGGAAATGCACTTTCGCCTCTGTTGTCATAACTCTGCCTCTTTCTTTCAGAATTTGTGAGTGCTTGGTGCCAAAAATCAATGCCTCAACTACCTCTGATGCCAGTAATGTCTGCCGGGTTTCTGATTGTGTTTGGTTTAGTTTCTGGCATTCCTGGTTGTTGCCTCAAAGAACGTGTTCACTGACTGGCAAGCCAAACTTACAGCTTTTTAGCGTTTCATAGTAATGATGTTGAAGGCAGTCAAAATGATGATCTAATGAATTAGAACAATAACATCAAGGGCTGTTGGTGACTCTGTGTACATTTACACCCATAACCAATTTATTGGTCATTTAAATATTCAACTGCCTATTGCATCATTCTAAGAACTACTCCACCCATATGATTTTAGTTATCTTATGCTTGTTTCGTTTACCCTGGCATTTGCAGCTTTCAACACAACAGATTTACTTTTCACTCAATCACAAAGCCTTCTTTCAGTTCTGGCCTGTACTGACAGGTGCATGGTTTAATGCAGATTAAGGTGGATTTAATGGCTGATTAATTTGAGAATTAACAGCACGTAATTCAGCATGGCACAGAAATGTGTTTCATAAAACTATAGGCTATCTGCTGAAGGAACCTATAGTTGTTGTTTTTTTTTACGCTGTGGATTGCCTTGCGACTGAAAAGATACAAACCCTTTTGCCCACCTTCTCAGACTGACTTATATGAGCAGACTGTCACATTTATATGCACCAATATATGTGGCAAGCTAGCACTTCACTGTTAGCCAGAGTGCATCGTTCTGAAGTTTATAGCCTTTTATTGCTAATGCTTTCATTTAATAATAATAAAATTGTAAAACCTATTTGCACTGCTGACTATTGTGGAGTGTAAATATTCAAAATATTGTAAAACTTTTAACAGTATATTCCTTTTTTTTTTTACTTCTGCGTCTGTTGTATTTGTGCTTTCTGTTGTATAAATGTGAACACTACTACTCCGTAAAAAGGAGAATGACATAAAATGTTAATATTGCAACACCTATAACCTTTTTTGAACTAGCCATTATTTGAATTTATTTTTGAGAGCCTAAGAGCTCTCAATCGTCTTTTCTTTCTTCCTTTTCCCAGAATCTGTGATGACCAAATTGAGCAGCCCAACATCTTCCAAGTAGAAGAGACCGTGTCTTTGAAGGAGGTGATTTCTGAGGAGACAATGAAGAGTTGTGCCTGCTCCACCTACAGCATCCCATGCTCCTCTGTGACCTGCTCGAGTAAGACCCAGGCAGGCAGCGGCGAGTCGGACTCTGGACTCAGCTCGTCTTGATTCCACAGCCTTTCTGTGGAGCAGTACAAATCACACACAAATAATCCTCATCTCTGGGTGTTTTTGACCCAAGCAGTGTTTGCCAAAATAAGCCTAATCTGATGGCCTTTGCTTTAGAGTATAATTTAAAGGGTTGGTAAATATATTTAAAAAGAGACTGTGTATACCTAAGCTTGGAGGATATGGACCATTCTGCTGTATTTAGCCAGTATGCTGTAAATTAAAGTGCTTTAAAGGGTATATAGTAACATCGTGTTGTGAGTTTTGGTTTACCATTTTCACAATAATGGCTGCCATCACCAATGAGAAGTTATTTTCCTCTGTCTATTTAATTTTCTCATTCCTGTGTGTAAGTATTGAAATTGTAGGCAAGATATTCTGTATAGTATTAGAAATTCATGACTCATACCAAGACATTTGAAATACCCCCATCTGAATACCGATGACCAGTGCATGTCACATCAGTGTCAATAGACAGAAAACACTACAAACACTGAAAGCTCATTAAAATTGAATTAAGGCAGAGGACAGTGTGCTTAGTATAACATTTACATTATTTAGCAGACACTTTTACCCAAAGCGTCTTTGATACCCTAACTACAGGGGACAGTCTCCCTGGAGTGACTTAGGGTTAAGGGTCTTGCTCAGGGACCCAATGGTGATGGCAGAGGCAAGTATCCTACCCACTGAGCTACCTTCACCCTAAAATGAACAAATGCAAGCTGAAATTGCTAGACTTCCATGACTGGACCCAACTAAAGACAAATGGAGAAAGAAGCAGGATAATGACCAGTCACAAAATAAAATATTCAACTAAGCTTCTACCAGCAGTATGGAACGTACTGTTTGTGTGCTCTGAATGGTGGCCTGGCTGAATCTGTGTTGAAGTGTATCTGGGCCTTAATTTTTTTTCCCCACTCTGCAGAGCACATATGTATGTATTGTATTTGCTGCCTGGAACTTGATGGCTTAAAGTAATTGTACTTGCCAGCCACTGGGTAATTACCAGTGTCACCACCACTGGAAACACAAGCTAAAATAAAAAAAAGTTATTTAAGGAATATTACTTATCTGTGTTTGTTGTATTATTTGAGATATGATCTTTAGCCACATGACTGTTTTGATTTACAGGTGGAGTATGTCTCTTAGAACTTCTATTGGAGTTCTCCTCTGTTTAGTCCACCTTCTATATATTGCACAATTAAATCAGTATTCTCCTTAGTTTAACCAACTATTATTTACAATACTGTAGGTTCCTGTACCTTGAAAACAAAGCATCCACCAAATGGTTATTTGTGTCAGCCCATGCGTGTATTTGACACAATGGTGTTGCTGAAGCTTTTTGTAATGCAAGTCTAGATGAAACAAAACAGCCACTCCCTGCTGTTTGTTACTTTTGTCAGCAGTGCTTTGTGGAAGTGCTTGCGTGACAAGCTGGTTTTAAGTTTGTTTTTCACAGTAGTTGGCCTACTTTTCTCTCTTTTTTTCATTCTTCCAGCTTTCAGGCCTTAAAAACAAGTTTTTTTTTGTAAGAAGCATACTTTTTATGTGACAGGTTTACATACATATATTGTTTTGTGTAATGTGCCCATTGTAGCTTGCATGCAGTGGACAAGGTCCAGCACAGAAACACTAACCTGTTGCTATGCAGTCTCATACACCTTAAGCTGTGATGGCACCTATCATAACCAGCGTGGATTTTTACCTCATTTTGTATTCCAGTAGCTTTTGTGTGGGATGAGGCTAAACAGACTTAATGAAAGTATATCCCACTTGTGGGACTAAAAAGGTTTATTTTATCTTATGCATGCGTAATGTTACTAATAATTATATAAAGGTAATACGATGTCTGGTTTGTCAAAGGACCGCATGTTTTTTTTTAAAAAAAGAGAAACTTGTGAAAAGCATTCCAAGAGAAGTAGAAGCTGTTCTAGTATAGAGGCTTAAATCATATTAAAGTATGTATTTGAATGCAATGTCGTTAAAATACTTGGTGGTGTAATGGTCAGGCTTCCTCATACTTTTGTCCATTTAGTGTATATTGCCATCTGCTGTGCATTATAGCAAGTGCACTGTTTTTATTTATTTATATATGTCTGTCTTACTGCAGTGCTGTCTGTCCCAGACTGCAGTAGCAGGAATGGTGAAATTTGAAATGATGGGAAATTCAGAATAAAGCATAGCTTACATATAAATCAAGGTCTGAATGCATCTGAAGCTGCAATCCACTCTTAACATGGACTAAACGCCCAGCTTATGAAATGTACAAACTTGCAGTTTATTTTTAACTTGTAAGTGCTGCATGTATTTATAATCACTAAAAACAATGTGTGGTACCCTAATGTGTATTGCATAACATTAGAATCAAGGTTAAAACAGCCCTAATCTCTTAACACATTACAGCATTCGAGGTCTGCGTACACTACAACTGTAATATTAGGTAATGGGGTTTTTGGCACTTATGTGGGAGTTGTAGTTCGTTGTATTTCGTGGAACACTGAGGAGGGGACGGACCGTGGCATTGCAGCGGACTTCAACTCCCATGATAGTTTGCGCCACGAATTCTACGCCTACGTAAAGTAAAACCGTTGCCCAGTAATCCCCTGCTACTGGAGAGCAACGGAGGGCTGCAGAAAAATTAAGTTTATAAACGTGTCCCTCTCTTAGGTTCTTGGTACAAAATGGATAATTCCGGCAAAGAGAAGGAGGCAATTCAGCTGATGGCGGATGCGGACAAGAAAGTGAAGTCTTCGGGCTCTTTTTTAGGAGGAATGTTTGGGTAAGATTAGCTGGAGTGGATTTTTCTGGAGCTGGATTGCCTGGTCAGGTCGAACCATCAAGTTTAGTGTTTGTTTTTATATTTTATTTGCCACGTCTATCTGTAAGTGGGAGATATAAAATCTTTTTTACAGTTGCCTACTGGTTTTAAAAGGCTGACAGAATGGAAACACAGCTAATATCGACTGAGAGTGCTATGTTTACAGTGGTTTGGTGACAGTTGAAAGTGCTGCAGGCTAGTTTGGCTGTAGCCAGATGGAGTCGTCGTGAGCACATCCTTATGTTGTGTGGAAGGATTTAACAACCGTGCATAAAATTATAAAATTAATGCAGTGTTCCCTACATGTGTGATTTCCCCTCCTTTGTTTCTCAGTTGACTTACTGTGACAGCAAATTTTGTTTTTTTTGTTTCAGGGGATTGTTTCTTGCCAAAAGAACAAGTTAGTATTTTGGCATATAAGGTTACAGCTCATTAAAATCAAATTAACAGCCGCATTTTAATATCTGTACATAAGTTGAGCTGTGTTAACTGTAGTTCTCTAAGACTGCCATGTTGTTTTTCCTTTTTACGCAGTATTGGCACAGTTCCCTGTGTTACACCGAGAACAGATACTGAATATAAAGGTGTCTTAGAAATGGGCTGCACAGTCCAGCGTGCAGCATTCAGGATGTAATCTTAACAACTACAAAACACTCCATCACAAAGCCACAGCTAACTTAACTGTGGGCTTCAGAGGTCAGCAAAAATGTAATGAGATGATGTTTCTGAATATGCAGATATTTCACACTGATCCTGTGCAGCTTAAATTATTACTTAAACATTAGCTGATGTTCGATCTTCAGCCACCACAGAAACATCAAGTTAACATACCCAGGCAGGAATTTGGGTGTTAGTTAGGGCAAAGAGAAGCTTAAATCCAATCATACACACGTCCAGTATATACCATTTCATGTTAGAAGTATATATTATATGCATTTCTATCAGCGGATTGGCAGAAAAAGCTTGGTTTGATTTGTGAAGCTAGTGATGGCCTATTTGAGCCTTCCCAAGAATCTACAAGGCCCAATCTGGGACTCTGTCAGCTGACACTCTTCAGCAAACAGATTCTCAAAAAGCATATGTAGACCAACACAGTTTTCAATATTCTGAGCTGGCCTATTTACAAAGGAAATTGAGGCTTTAAAGAAAAGTGGCCCCTTATAGTTACGTATGAACACAGCACAGCACAGCGTGAACAATGTGAAATTCTTTCTCCACATTTAACCCATTCACTTGAGTGAAGCAGTGGGCTGCCACCACCACAACACAATGACTCTGAAATAAGAAGATAATAAAATTGTGAACTTTTTTGATTATTCTGTGTCATCAGCGGGAACCACAAAGTAGAGGAGGCTTGTGAGATGTATGCCAGAGCAGCCAACATGTTCAAAATGGCTAAAAACTGGAGTGGTACGTAGGATTGATTTACTTAAAGCACTGATTTATTTTGTAATTGGTAACTTGGAACTTGTGACAGAATATTAGAATCATTAGCAATTTCATTGTATGATATAAGCATTATGTGATGTATAATGGTTTTGTTGGTCTGTAGCTGCAGGGAATGCGTTCTGCCAGGCAGCTAGACTTCACATGCAGCTCCAGAACAAACACGATGCCGCCACCAGCTTTGTTGATGCTGGAAATGCCTTCAAGAAGGCTGATCCACAAGGTGAGAGCTAATGATGTGACTTCCACTTTACTTGCATCATGCACTTGTTCATATGGGGGCTCCTCTACACCTTGCATTAACTTCCATCCACTATATCTTCCCATATCAGTCAGTTGTACTTATTTCTCCTTGAAGATTTATTTAGTGTGTGCAATTAATCTGTGTGTTAAAATAAGGGGAAAATTGTTTGCCTTGTGAGGAAAAACGTCAAGAAAACAAAAAGGATTTATGATTAAGGCCAATTTAGTGTACTGATATTAAATCAGTAACCATTATTGCATGAAATCCTTCTCTTTGTCCTGGTTGGTTCAAATTGGCCACCCACTGTGAGCTTTTAATGTCACTGCATCTGACTAACATTTCCTTCCCTTCTTCCTTTAATGCCTACTGTAGAGGCTATCAACTGCTTAAATGCAGCCATCGATATTTACACAGACATGGTAAGGTGAAGGTAGACTCTGCTTTCACAGTGCACTCTGACATCTGTTTGTATTAATATACTAGATTAGCTGTGACATCTGTTTGTAAGAATGCAGGGTGGTTTTTGATGCCTTCATGATTAAAGCACAATTAGTTCACATGTTGACCAACTGGTTCCTTCTTTAGGGACGATTTACCATCGCAGCCAAACACCACATCACAATTGCCGAGGTGTACGAGTCAGAACTGGTTGACATTGAAAAGGTTTGGCATTTCACATTTTGGCCTTGAAAACATGCAGTCTCTGTGAAATTGCACTTTTCCATTTACACATAACTTTAACAAATTTCTGCAATATTAGGATAAGGCTAAAGCTTAAATGAAGAAAATTAATGTTAATTAATGTTTTCCCCCCTTATAGGCAATTGCACACTATGAACAGGCTGCAGATTACTACAAAGGCGAGGAGTCTAACAGGTTAGTTATGTAGGAATGCATGAAAAACTATATATTGGTCAAAAAAACAATTAAACATTTTTTGTTTAACTTTTTTACTGTTGTGTTTTCATTCTGTAGCTCTGCGAACAAGTGTCTTCTCAAAGTCGCTTCATATAGTGCTCAGCTGGAACAGTATCAGAAGGCTATTGAGATCTATGAACAGGTATCAAGCATACTACTTGACAAGATTCAGGATATTTGTTGAATGTTATATGAGTATATTTAACCGTTTATTATAATATATTATTCTTGCTTTTAGGTTGGAACGAATACCATGGACAACCCTTTGCTGAAATACAGTGCCAAAGAATACTTCTTCAAAGCCTCTTTATGTCACTTCATTGTGGATGAGCTGAATGCAAAGGTCAGTCTTTGCATCGAGGAGTCAAGAACCTTCCAGTTTGACTTCAGCTGTGATTGGTTTGACTTTGTGTGTGTTTTTTTTTTTAACCTTCAGCTTGCTGTTGAAAAGTATGAGGAAATGTTCCCAGCATTCTCCGATTCGAGAGAATGCAAACTGCTGAAGGTCTGTTATCTCAAATTAGAGAGGCTGTTTCCTTTTTTAATGAGAAAATAGTCTTTGCTGAACTCCATCACTTATCCTTCCAGAAACTTCTGGAGGCCCATGAAGAACAAAATGCAGATGCTTTCACAGAAGCAGTAAGAGTTAATTTTTTATCTTATGCTTCCGAGTCTTGATCAATAGCATTGGGTTTTTACTTTGCTTTTTATTCAGTCATCAGTGGTTGAACACCACCTTCTTATTATAATAGAATTGTATTGTCTTCCTCTCTTATACTAGGTGAAGGAGTTTGACTCCATCTCGCGTCTGGACCAGTGGCTGACCACAATGCTTCTGCGCATCAAGAAGACCATTCAGGGTGATGAAGGGGACTTGAAGTGAAATGCCGAGTGGGGGAAACCATCAAAGGCATGCCACACCCTCCCCATACACTTCATGTCATTTTTGTGCGATGGCCAAGTCCGGGTTTCCCAGAACAATATGTAAAATTTATTGCTGCAGCATTTATAGAGAATGAACATATATTACATTGATTTTTTGGAATATTATTTTTGTGATATTTAGCCTTCACATGTCAGACTTGGTTGGGACTGCTAAATCTCAGATTCCTTGTTAAAAAGAATGTTCTGGACACACAGAATGGTGAGGTTCATTTTAGGGATAGCCAAGGTAAACTTGGGACCTGAGATCTAGGGCCCTGCTGTTTGAATAATCACTGGAGTTTGGATGGCTAGTGCCGCATGACATGTACAAATGTAATTATGTAGTCAGAGGACCAGACATATTTTACATAGATTAAGGTTGTCATTTTATTTGTGCATTCTGTACTCAGCCTATTCCTCTCAGTACAGTGGGCCTCATATCTCACAACTATATTCTGATGCACTCAAAACACTTCTTTAATCTTGTTCCTGTGGAAAGAGGGAACAGTTATAGGTGGCCACCCTGCTGCTACAACGTGTGCTGGACAGACATGGAATGTAAATCAGACTTGAACTTATATTCATGGTTTTCTAAGCAAAGTCTACATGAGTGTAATACATGTCAAAACAATGGAGCTGTAATTTCCATATCATCCTTTATTAATTTATCCCTTCTTAGTGATATTTCTTTACATTCCAGAGTTTTTTCTTCTTCTTTCCTTTATCTCTGCTTGCTGTAAGTGGGTTGCGGTTGCACTTCTAAATCATACGGTTGAAAGAACACTTGTAGCTCCTTGTTTGTCACCACATTCAAACTATGAACCTTTTGTGAAATCCCTGTATAACCTGTGTCAGTGTGCAATGTGTCGTGTTGTGAATTCATATTTCATGCAGCACTTTAGGCTAGTGCACTCCATTTTGGTGGTCCTTAACAGCGCATGTCCCTGTGTATGTATTAGTGTTGATGTGTAGTATCTCACTGTCTAGAGTTTTTAAAAAGCCATCAGAAGAGGCAACCTATATGTGTATCTAGGTTCTTTCTCACTGAGTAATATCTTGTTGAATGTCTGTATGAAAGTGCAGAAATAAAGGTCCTTTATTGAAAGTTACAGTTTCGTTAAGGCTTTCTCCCTCTGCATTCCTGTCTTTCAGTGAAATGTAAAATGCCACTAGAAAACACAAATAGAAATTGTAATCATTTTTCACGATTGGTGACTGGTTTTCGAATGCTTGAAGACTACTGCAATTATAAGTTGAATTAATACAGCAAATATGTGTTCACTCTTACACACAGCATGTGATGACTGGAGTTTCAAAGGGCCTATAGCATGAAGATC
>JBBPDH010000151.1:6544206-6559196 GCA_037974565.1 Clupeocharax schoutedeni
CTGTTACCTGTAAATTTAAATCATGTTTTTATTAAGTACTCGGTATCGGTATCGGCGAGTACTGAAATACAAGTACTCGTACTCGTTTTCCAAAAAAGTGGTATCGGTGCATCCCTAGTGGTGAGGTTGCTTATGGTTTGTTCAAGGGTCAAAACACTACTCAGTCTTACTCATTAAAATAATAATTATTGATAATTATAAATACTCAGCCCCTCCCTGCAGTGTGCTCCTGCTTTACCTTCATTGCCATGAGCTCCTGCATGAGCACAGCGTTCTCCAGGTCCAGCCTCTGTGAATCTCCGCGCGGCTTCACATCGTAGCTCAGGGGGTCGATGTGCACGCTCTCCAGCTCCAGCATGGTCAGCTTTACTGCCGCCCGCTCGTTCTTCAGCTGCTGGACATAGTCCTTCAGCCGCTGCTCGTCCTCTTTGGAGAAGTCCGTATCGCAGCTGCTGGCTGTGGAGCTGGTCGTGCTGTGATGGAGGCAGAGGAAGCAGTGAATTTAATGCTCAGTTGATGCTTCAACTTTTGATTCTTCAACCAGAAATGCATTCTTTCATAGCAGCCACTGCGTGGCTTAAGTGGACAGGAACATTTAAACATTTCTACATTTTGGACTTATGCCACGGACTGATAAGTGCAATTATCTCCCTCATGTGCAATTCTCTCTTCCAACAAGTGTAATATTTTAGGCATAACATTACAATATCTAATATCTGGCACATCATAATGCTTTCTTTCCATGTCTGCAGCTGAGCAGGCAACTGAGGATGCTACAGTGTTGTATTCAGGCATACTTGTCCACATACATACACAGTCATATACATACATACAAATGTCTATATTTATATTTTTTCCATATATATGTATTTTGCATCCATATTCTATACTAGCAACCATTACCCCAAAAGAACACATTAGTGGATTTGTGCAGATTTGATAATTGGTCTCATGCCCTCCTGGAGATCAAGCTTCCTGAGAGTTCACTTCCAACCATGACTGAGCATGTTTTTTTTTTTAAATCATGTGTTAGGGCTCAACTCTGCAGGAAGGGCAGCATTGGTGACCACTGGCTTCAATGCCCTCCAATGCCTCCAACTTATTTTCATCTCTCTTACTGACCATAATCTTTTTTCTGTAAAGTCTGGTGTATTTAGTAAAATATAATTTTGACTTTGTATTTGATATTGTTCTCGTCTTTTGTCTATGTGCGTTCATGCATAAGCAGTTTCCTCCAGGATCAGCCTTAATCTGGCATTAACATTAGTAGTCTGTTGTATGTATGCCTCAAAACCAAGCCTGACTCCAGCTCTTATATGTGCATGTAAGTAAGGGAACACTTATATAACAAACACCTTTTACCTATTTATTAAAATATTTAAATTGCATGAAAGGCAGTTTAATACAATTTCTTAAATATGCAACAATTAATTTCATGACGCACCTTCACACGTATTCCTCTCACTGTATACACACTGAAGCAATAGAATGTGAAGCACAAAAACCTACCTCACACACACACACACACACACACACACACACACACACTGTCTCTTTACAGGCTGCCGCAGGAATTTCATGCCTGGTTAACAGAGGGAGGTGCTGGAGGCTGTCCAGCTGCTTTCCCACAGCAGCTCCCACACACACATACACACACTTTTCTCTTCCCTCTCCCAGTCTCCTCCTCTTTCTGCCCCCAAGGTCAAAAATATCCTGTGGTTTGGGTCTGATCTCTTCTGCTCTGCCTTCCACATAAAAACACATGTAGGGCTTGACAGGCCCCAGAATTAGCTCCTACACACACACACACACACACACACACTCATGCATGCTGAGCACGCTTTCATTGATGAAGTCCACTGAACTCAGCGGAACAAATGTCTAACAGGAAGCCTGTGTGTGTTGCGTTTTGACACAGGTCTAAAAAAAGGTGCTATGGACAGGTCTGGCCTGCTCTCGGCCTGTTGTGTAATGTTCTCGAATTCCAAGCACTTGTGTAACTCACCCAAGCTGAATTAACAGGGGCCTCTCCACTCATCTGTTCATCCTGTCCATGTTATTGAAAAGAGCTCACGATGTAACATCCTGGAATGATGGAAATACCACTACACCTATGTGCTGTTTATTGACACAATAACTCATATGAAGGAGCTGCTCCTGGCATAGAGCTACAAACTACACACTACTGCCAGAGTTCCTCCTTCCTTCTGTTTGTGTAATGAGCCAGTATTTGTGGCTGGATATCAATGACCTTCCACACTAAATCCAAGAATGCAGTCATGTAACTCTTGCTCTACAGGAACGGCTGATAAGAGTCTATCTGTCTCCATCACCCCTGGCCCCCCTTTTTTTGCCTGTCAAGTAACAGCCGGTGATGTCTGAGGGAAAGGATTTAGATATTAGAGATTATCCAGATTTTCTTCAGCATCTTGTAGCCCTTCCATTAAATTTTGACATCCTGTTAAATTACAAAGTCAAGATGTTCCTGAATTTTAAAAAAGTCATCAAACATCAATCTAAACGACCCTTTCAATTATGTCAAGGTGCCTTAAATACAGTGTCTCAGTCATTTTTGTTAAATAATGACAGTAAAGGTCATTCAATGTGTAGTTTTTTAAATGCAGTCCTGCAGTGAAATGTACTGTAAAAGCACCCCCAGTATGTGAAGCTTGTGTAGTTGAAAGGGACACTGTTTTGATCTTTTTTTGCTGTTCTTGGTACTCCTGGCAGCAGCAGAACTAAATGCCATGGTAATACCTGTAATGAGGCTTCTCTCCGGGCCATGCTGTGCTCACCGGCAGAACAAATAGCCCAAATGACCAGAGATAGCAATCTCCTACCTTGCTGGGATCATGAATGCCCAGCCACAGGGGCATTTCAAATCTTCAAAGCCAAAAGAAATGGAGCCAAAATCTCAGGAAAACAAGTGAACCAAGGGAAAAGAATGATGGTTTAAAATTCTGGTTGATTTATGCCTGCCAATCCTACACTCTCAAAAATTAAGGTGGGTTCATTGGAGCGATGCTGTAGAAGCACCACTTTTGCTGTCTCAAAAACAATTCTATGGAAGAACCATTTTATAAATGAGATGTGAGTGTATTTGTGAGTGAAAAGAACCTTTTAAAATCTTAAGAACTGCCACATAATGTAAAAGTTATATAGAATGATGTTTAGGAACCTGAGTTTTTAATAAAAGCTATAACAGAATGGTACGAACCCAATTACCAAAACAAAGACACATTATGAGACAAGTTTCTCACTAATAAGGAACATTACTGGTCTGTTACAGAAAATCCATTTTTGTGTCCCAAAGGAAATAGAACAAATGTGTGCTCATAGACTTATTCTAAGTGAGGTGGGCAGGTATGTCACTGTATCGGCTCTGACTGACTGCGGCATCTTAATCACCAGCTCCAGGGCTGGATATAGAATGGCTTCTAGCAGGTCTCTCACTCTCTCTTTCAGTGCGGAGGGAACACTGTGTATTCCTCGTTAAGGAGGCGCCTCGTGATCCCCCTCAGTGCATTCAAGACGAGTTGCCATGGCGACACGCCTGTGTTGTCACGGTTGTTTTCAGTTGCAGTCTATCTCCTCATCAGTGTGAAAGCACAGGTCACGCTGTCACACAACAGAGCCGGGTGACTCACTGCAAACAGGACACACTTTGGCTGTCAGAAAACATTAGAGACCATGACATACAGGCATGTACCAGTAGTGTAACTACATCTACATACAGCAGCTCTACCAATGTGAGCAGGTATCTTTGCATCCTGGGCATGGGATGGTATCAGTGACAACAACAATCTTAACATGCCCAAGTGCCACGCATGCTGCTGCACTCCGTAGCATCTAAACCTATACACGTACCTAAATGCTTACATTTGGCTACCTATTTAAGGTTGTGAAGGAAGAAAAATGTTCAAGATGAACTGCAAAACAAATAAGAGGCGGATAAACAGATGTGTGGACTGTATCTGTACTGCTGATTGAAGCACATTGGTGAGGTATGTTGTTAAGAAATTGGATTTTTGAGTGAGTCATGGCCATACAGATGTGATAGTATTGTAAAGTTTGTAAAGGTTCTTAGTTGCTGCATCACGGGCCCCTGTGCGCTGGCCCGCTTCATAGTTCAAGCAAATATTATATTAATCATATTCAACTAGTCTTGTTGTACCATCAACATTCTTCTTTGTGATTTTTAAAAACTAGCAAGCTGCCAAACACATTTTACATTCTGCACTTATGTCATCTCAGCTAGTCTCGGCTGTAGGCTGTTTACTTCCTCTGTTCCTTTTTTAAAAGCATGGTAATCATACAGTACTATCAGAATTATTCAAACTGAAACCATGTGATTGCCTGGGGATTTTATTTTGTGGTGTCATCAAAACTGTCCTGTCCCTGATGGTAATATTGTCAAAGACATTAAAAGAGATTTAAAGGGGGATTCCACTGATAAAAATGATAATTGAAATCTGAACAGTCATTTATAGGGGATTGTACTGAAATGTGAAATGGTGCAGAGTAAGCAGGGAGAAACGTAGGTCACTATGTCTAAAATAAACATATAGCAAGTATGGCCATCTGATTTACTGTCCAATACATCCAATAAAAATACACATTTGTGATGCTGATATGCTAAAGTTTCAAGATTTTCAAAATTTCAAAAGCTTTATTTGTCACATACATAATTATCCAGAACAACATAGTGAAAAAAAACCCAAATTCAATTCAATTCAATTCAATTTTATTTATATAGTGCTTTTAACAATGGTCGTTGTCACAAAGCAGCTTTACAAAATGAAATAAATGTGTGAGTGTGAATGTGTGTGAATGAAATGCCTCTGATGAGCAAGCCAAGAGTGACGGCGCCAGTATAGTATAGTGTAGTGTAAATGCTGTTCCATGTACACAGGAAAAGTGACTGAGAGATGCAATATAGTACTATGGATAGGTAGTACTGTATATGAACAGTAGATAAATGGATGAATACCAGTTACTGAACACGATCATGACTGTAGAGTGAAACTGGCCTTTCTGTTCTGGTTAAATGTGAATGATTGCCTGAAAAGTTTCCTACTGGTACCTCTCTGCTCTAAATATGCTTTATAAAATATAATAGTGATTATTTATTTTAAAAACTCATTTTAGGTCAAATCCTTATCACAAAATTACCGTAACACAATGCCTCAGGCAACATATTTGTAACCATTTAATTTATCAGCTTTCTGACTCCAGGTATTTGGTTCCTGTCACCATCACTGTGAACAATTTTGGTGTGGTAAGTTTTTCTAGAATAGAGCGTTTCACACCAAACTACAACAAATGACTTTGTTTACAAACAGACCATTTGATTTTGGGAAATACCTCTTTAATGTCAATGTCAGTTACTTCTAAAGACTGACATACAGAAGGGATGTGTTGTCAGTACCCACCAAAAATCATATATCAATGCAAAGTTGTTAAGTAACAGTATGTCGGCAATGGCCTGAACAGAATTGCTTATTTTGTGTGTCACACTGTTGACAGAGAGGACTTAGCCCCTGCTGAGACTAGCCTGGCATCCCAAGCTTGGAGTATGGATGATCTCAGTGCCATCAATGTCAAGTAATTGCAGCAGAACGGAAGCTCTTTGTAAATCCGGGCTGAGAGTCATTTGTCTGTTTCTAGCAGCGTCAAAGCCTTTAAGGCTGTCATTGATTGTATGGATAATGTACACCGATTAACCACAACAGTAAAATCACTGACAAGTGAAGGATATAACATTGATTCTCTTGTTATAATAGTACCTGTCAAGGGTTGGGATATGTTTGGCAGTGAGTGAACAGTCAGTTCTTGAAGCTGATGTGTTGGAAGTAGGAAAAGGATCTGAGGGACTTTGACAAGAACCAAATTGGGGTGGCTAGACAACTGGGTCAGAGCCTCTGCGCTGTGTTGCCAGGAGTCTGTGGTTAGTGCCTACCAAATGTGGTCTATGGACCATGGAGAGTGGAAGAACGTAGTCTGGTCTGATGAATCATGTTCTCTTTTACAGCACATACACAGGCCACTACATGTGTATCTCTTGAGATTTGCACTACGGAGGTCAAGTTGGCAGTTAGGAATTCCTCTGGGCAAGGAATTCGTGTTGATGTTACGTTGAGACGTACCACCTAAACGTTGTTGCAGAACATGGTCTTACTTAATGGCAGTGGCCTCTTTTAGCAGAATACTGTGCCCTGCCACACTACAGACATAATTCATGAATGATTTGAGGAACATGACAGAGGGTTCATAGTTTTGGCCTGTGGATTCCCCAGATCTCAATCCACTCGAGCATTTGTGGGATGTCCTGGACAAACTACTACAACCATGGAGGCCCCACCTTGCAACCTAAATGCTCTGTGCCAGCTCACATTCAGAGGTTGAACGTCCAAAACAGAGCTGTTTTTGGTGGATCAAAGTGGCCCTACACAATATTAGACTGGTGGTTTCAATCTTATGACTGATCCATGTAGTGAGAGCCTCAATCGCATATGAAATCATTGCTTTCATTGACCATCTGGTGAGAAGTAATACTGATGCTTTGACAGGTAAAAAAAATATCAAGTCAGCTCTGAATTATTGTGTTTCTGGGGCTAGGTGCACCATGTGTTGTGATTAGGTAGGTTTGGGAGAGCCTGTGTGTCTGCTATGCTCAGTGGATGACTCATAGGGCTCAGGCAAGAAAGCTGAACCCCATTGCTCCCAGGCATCCTCTCTGCCTCTGTATGGTAGGCACGGCTCTGGGAGGCAAGCAGGGGGATTCCCGTCTGAGATGGAACATGTCTGTGTGTGTGTGTGTGTGCGCGCGCGCACCCATGCACATGCAACTGTGTGTGTCTGCGGCTGCGCAGATATTCCTGAAGGGCCAACTGTTAATGGGGATGACTCATCCCAAGGAGACCCTGAGGACGGGTGCGGCAGTGATTCATTCTCTGATGTGTGCATGGGTATATGTGCGTATGCGTTTTTTGTGCTTTTGTATGGAGTGTGCAGTGACAATTACTGTAAAAATGCATTCACACCAAGTAAGCCGCTTCTAATTTTCTAAACATGCCTAAATGTTTTAGATATGAAATATTTTTGTCTAGAGGATACATTTGCAATTTATATTGTAAATTATATATGGCTTGCAACAAGCTGGTTCTGTGTCAGAGTTGTCACAGTGTCTAAACTCACAAAATCTAAAATAGTAAATCTATAATATTTAGTCTCTGTGATGACCATGCAGTCTGCACTTCTGTTCATCACTCAAAGCTGGAAGCTTCTGATTTCAGACTGTCTGTACTCTGATTGGTTATTCCTTTGAAACCAGAGATTAATGCGTAATGCTTTAGGAGCTTAAGTAGTCAGAGGTATTCTTGGTCAGCACTAAAAGCGCAGTCAAAGAAAGGCCTGATCCAAATGGTTATGGAATCTAGACATATATAATAAATCAGTTTACCCTGTGCTTTAACCCAGATTACATTTTGCAGGAACCCCTACAATCTGTAGTGTGGTGTAAACCCCAGCAAATGCAGGCGTCCCTCCATCAGGAAGTAATCAGTACACTGATCTTGCACAAACATGATGCCTCAGCATAGATTTCAGCCGCATTAGAGCTGATCTGTGTTCTTTAGGAACTGGACTCTCAGCCAGAGCCTTTAGCCCCAGAGAATATGGTCTCATCAGCCTAGCATCTGATTTCAAACTAGTCCACAGAGTGAGTAAACTGAACCAGGCAGATCCATTTTAGGTAGCAAGACTCTGACACTGTGAAAAAAGAATTTAGCCTCTTGAAGAAATCAAAATTAACCCTGAGAAAACTGGGTCGTAACTGGGAAATTAAGAGTCAAGAATGAGAACTGGATTGCCCCGAATGTTCTTTAAAGCAGTGGCTCTCAAAGCAGTCCTCAATGCCCCCCAGGCAGTCCACATTTTTGCTCTGTCCCAGCTCACAACACAATGAGATGTGAGCAAACATTTGCACCATCTGGAAGGCCAGTGGTTCTCAGTTGTGGTCCTGGATCACTTGTGCCTTGCACATTTTTTAGCTTCTCCTGCTCCCAATATACCTGATGAAACTAAAGAGCTAATTAAAAAGAGCTAATTCCTGATGTGAAGCAGGTATCTTAGAGCAGCAAAACACAACACAAAGGCAGTGGTAATGCCAGAATTTGGGCTGAGACTAATCTTGCCATTGGTAAAGGGCAAAATCGACCTGAAGACTTTTTGGAGTTATATTATATTATGCATTATATCAGTGATGACTAGAGGCCTTATGAAGACTGAACAAAAGGGTAGCATATTTAACAAACTGCTCTGAATAATACCATTTCAGCCTGGAGCTTTTTTTAACCTTTTTTTTTTCAACTGCTTTGCAAACACGCCACTGGTGATTTCTCAGCCGAGCTTATTGAGCTTTGTGTTTTCCATTCTTGCTTGTGTCTTTAGTCCCCCACTGTTCTCCTGCCATACAGATGAGTAAAACAGCCATACACATTCATATGCGCAGCTGCAGCTGTCTGAAATGAATTAGCTAGTTTTCCATTAGCCTCTCCTTTCACTTGGCAGTTTGGCAGTTTTTTGGTGAATCCTTCAGCTGCATCTTTCATCTTTCCAAAAATTGTGTCTTCTCCTTTAAGGGTTTGGGACGTGTTGTCATTTTACACACTAGTGTTGCAGGTTGCAGTGAAACATTTGACACTGACTTGAATACTGAAACATCATCCATAGTCACTTGTTCTTGGTCTTTTTCTATTGTTCTGAATGATTGTGTGCATGGCAGACTGTTGCACTTCACTTGCATCTGTGCATCTTTTATCCCGAAATGTAGAATCATGATTCAGAAAGTGTCGCCTGAATGGGGGTCTCTCTCTTGCTCAGTTGCTCCCTCCCTCAGTCTCTCGTCTCTCATCTCTGCTTGGCAGCATAAATGATGTCCACAGCTTGCGTCTCTCCACTCATTGTTGCCATAGCAACTGCGGGGACAGGGGAACACTGTGTTCTTTCGATCTGCAAATGGGTCATGGTCGGAGCGACACACAGCGAGACATGTTGAGCTGCTGGTGCTGCACACTACGCTGCTGGTAACCCTATATCGCCCATTCAAACAGGAGTCCCCGGCAGTTACATGGGAAAGACACCCACTGCCATATTGTTTAAAGGAACTGGTTAGTGTGGGTATTCTAGACACGCTACAGAGAGATTCACACTGCATAACATCTGCCCCCACACAGCACAATAACGAGAGTCAACTCCTACAGAGTTCAATTTAGCAAAATCTAACTCTGTGGGAGTACATTTAACCCTGCAGGAGCTGATCCATCCCTGCTGGTGCATGCAGCTAGCTCACAAAGCAGTAAATATAGTACTTTTATGAGCAAAATGAAGACTTAATCCATGGGCATTTATAGGCATGCTGTATATGTAACTAATACTCAAGTCATGTGTGCTTCCTATAGGCCAGTCAAACTTGCCTCACAGAGAATTTTATTGTTCAAACTAAAAGAGAGAAAGATCTGGTAGAAGAATACAGTTTTCACAACATATCAACTGGGTACACTAAATACATTTCCAGCATGTTGCGGCACAAATCTTTTACTAGTGTTTGGAGTCTTTCCCTTCATAAAGTTGGTTGCTGATCTCAAATGCATCACAGTTGGAAACCACTCATTGTTTTAAGTGAAACTGTTTGACACAAAAGAAGGCGGTCCTTAATTTTGCCCCATCTAAATAATCTTATGAGCGAAATGTTTAATTAGGTTGGCTTGAAAAAGACGTCTTATAGTTTTTTTTTCTTTTTTTGTAATTATTCTATTCAAACCATAAAGTTGTAAGTAGCTCTTGTGCATTTTGAACCAATCCAGCGTAAGATTTTCATTCAACCACAGCCTTGGTTGGATTTAATCAACCAAAACTGTTGTTGAATTTAGTGCTGTTCACACTGTGTGCTGTGTTGTATGACAGAATGGTCACTATACACTCACTTTGCACTCGTATAAACACATATAAACATGCTAAAACACGGTATTTAAGCAGAAATATAGACTACATACAAACTATATACAAAAATCACAGGAAAAAAGAAAAATCCTCACATCATAACAACCACTTAGTAACACCCTTCAACCACTTAAGATACCATAACAATTGTCTAGCAAAACCCTTGCAACCACTTAGAACAACATATCAACCACCTGTAAAATGCCAGAAAGGCCACCAAGTTCAAAGTGCTCAACGTTTAAAACCCAATAATAAAAGCAGCACACTTTAAATATCATAAAGCTATTATTATTGAGGAAGTCATGCAAGGAGAACATTAAATAAAGTCAACAACTGTATGCTAAGTATGAATGATGTGCAATGAACTTGATGTGGTTATGACATCAGAGTAACTGACAGCCAGAATATATTATCAGCAAAGCGCAAAAAACTTCAAAGAGTCTTCCAAGTGCAAACAGTAAACTCTGCAATGGTGGTTTATAGTCCTCTATATTTAACTGTAGCACACTAGTGATTTTACTACACTTTAGTAAAGAAGCAGAATATGAGTCATGTTCTGACCAAAAGCCATCTGAAAGTGATTTAAGTCTTGCTCAGACTGGCATTCCAGAATTGGAGTGCTTGTCGAGCCACCCTACAGCAGGAGATATGTTTGTAGAGGGGGAGCTCAGCTTTGAGCTCAGCTTTATCTGGCCCACATTCTCAATTAATATTGAAGAGGAAAATTTGGAAAACAGTCCAGGATGTAGTAAATGTGCAAGTGGGTCGCCTGGAGTACCATTCATAACTTCTGCGTTGACTTTTTCAGCTTTTTCCTGCTCCGTGATCCCAGAGGCCCATCCGCTTATGCACTTTTGCATATGTTTCAGGCACATAATCACGCAAACACACACACATTCAGTGCTCGACATGCATCCTCAAAGTGTGTGGAAAGGGCTCTGTCAGGCGCTTCCAACAGAATAAGTTGTCTTTTTCCAGGCTGCCAGAAGCCCTTCATGCTGTGGTTTGGCACTGCACACCGGCGATGTTAACTCAAGGGCAAAATGAGCAGCTCCGAGACAAGCCTGCGAGCCACTGCCATACAGGAACCACATCATCTTGCCTTTGAGAGAATGTTCCTGGCAGAGTGAGCCATGCCATCCATTTCACTGATTTAATGAGGTGAGATAGAGAGTCATGTGTTACACGCTGCTTCTTTATCCAGAGAGCACAATTTGGGATTAAAGGCTTACTTGGAGGAAAATGTTGTGGGGTTTTTAAGGAGGAGTGAAAATCCATTTTCAGTCCCTCAGATGCCTATTGTGTTGAAATAACAATTACAAGTCACACCAGAAAGTGTTTGAGGTTAGAGAGACCCCTTCTTTAGCAGGCTGAGAAGAGTTTTGGGTGAGATTTACAGCCAGAGAGGAACTGTGTGAGGCTTCCAGCATTAATGCATTCTTTTCAGACTGTGACTTTGCTGATACCGTTTTCAAAGGTTATTTGAAACTTTGTCCCAGTAAATCAAGTAGCCTACTTTTTTTAGGGGAGAGTTCAGTGTCTTGGCAACCTGCCATATCTTGATGACATTGTGCCACTGTCCTACAGACAGGATGATGCAATGAAAGACAATCCTCTGCACACTGTCAGAGGTCTCTGGACCGAGCTATTTCAAATGGCTCCCCACTTTACACTCAAACTGCTTCCCATACTAACAGCTCCCTTCGTTTGCAGTCATGTTATAAGTGCATTGCCACCGAATGTAGTAAAATTGCCAGATTGAAACTGAACATACAAACACGATGCCGTTGCAGCAGAGTGATTGCATGGGTTTGCACTCCGCCAAGGCCTGCTTCACAGAAGGCTAGCATCTAGTTATATCACCCTTTAGTGAACGGATCTAATTACAGGAAATGCAAATACTGGCCTCTGGGGGCTTCAGTCATATGGTCTTACGTAACCAATCAGAGTGGCTGACACATGCACACTGCTCACTCCATTGTTTGTGTTTTGCATTCATATTTCAGAAAACAAGGGGTGTTATGTGTGCTCAGCTGTGGTTACCCAACATGAATTTGTCTGTGGATTCATTGGGAGGCACAGTGTACTTGGCACAGAAAAATAGTTCACAACTTTTAAGTTTTACATTTTACCACAAACGAAATGCGTTTATACATTATATGAATCCTATCAGGGACCCAGTTTAACTACATTTAACAGAACAGTATAATTAGGTCATTAAATCTTTAAGGCCCAGTAAGAAAAACAGAGAGGTTACTAATAATGGCCATGTAAAAATGAATTAAACGATTCTTTTGTACATATGAACACATTACAAACTACATGAAAATGGTGGATTCAGGCCTTTAACAATCATTTTGAGAAAACACCAATGATAGGTCCAGGACTCCAGAACTGCCCATTTATTTCTACACTTGTTCTGAAATGTTGATTGTAAAGGGGAAATCTAATTGGTTCCAAGCGGCACAGTCATGTTAACATTTAAAACACTTTGACTGACAGTACTGAAATCCTGTCTCTTTTCTATGCATATTTTCCTCTAATGAGCAGAGCTATTAGCCAAAACCTTTGACTCACAGAGGGAAACTTGACTATATACAGGCAAAAAAGGATCCTGCAGAAGACGTGTTAGTCATTTCTAAGGTATGCAGTTTGCATTGCTATTCAGTGTTGCAGGGGAACCAGGATACCGTCGCTTGGAAATAAAATGTGCTACTTTGCATGTAGTTTCAATGCTCTGCTACCATAGTTATTATATTGAAGGTACTAGTTGAGTATAGACTATAAACCTATATCCTGCTCCTTGTGAGGTGAAAGAAAAGAAGCTTTAATCTTTTGCAGATGTATACATTTAGACCATAACAAGGCTTTATAGTTATGAGCTCATTTACATGTTTATGATAAGGGCCAAACCAAGCTTGCAGAGGCAAGCACTGGAGAATGCGATCTCACCAACAAGAAGTCATATACTCTAGTTTCTCACTCCGTTACTGGCTTGCCTCATCAGAATTTTTCTTCAGCATGGGTAAACACTCTCCTCTCTGAGGCTTTTAAATTGGCAGAGTACAATTAAGCGACCAAATGGAATTGCAGATGTTCTGAAGTCAATTAAACATCAATAACCCCAGTAGCGAGTGTTTACTGTCTCTCTGCAGCTTTGCACAGAGCATTTTCAAGTCTGTTTGAAGTCAGCTCTTGACTGCTTTTGCAACATCCTGAAGTGAGCGTGACTCATAGTGATACCTGTCCCTGTGTCAACAACTCCTCCTCTGAGGACTGCATGACCCTGAGACTTTCACTAGCCTTTTTCCGAGCTAATGAACCAAGTGTTCTCATTTGAATGTGCCTGTTTTCCTTTTCACAGCCAAAATTTGTGCAAATTCTTTTGGTGTGCATGTCTGGCTGATTGTTTTTGCACATTTTCAGGACCTAGCCCACTTTCAAAGCTAACCCACATTGTCAGGAGTAGCAAAATGGTTAACAAAACATCTGTTTTTGTAAAGTCCTTTTTAAAAAACTTTTTAAAAAGTGTGTGTGTGTGTGTGTGTGTGTGTGAGTGTGTTTACTTGATTGACGTATCATTGCTGTTCAAAACTGGAAAGTGTCTCCAAAATGGCAACTTTACAGGAGAAGGGAAAGTCACAACTTCTAAGTCCAGTTTACAATAAGCAATCCCAGAGGGTTTCTAGTGATGTAAATGGGGCTTTTTTAACATTGACACTATGTATTTTATTTCCATATAAAACATCTAGCATCAGCACAATTGCTGACAAGCCAACTGGATCTAACTGCACTGAAAAAATGGTTCTTTGAAATAAATGTGGTTGCACAAAAATAAAATATGATGCATCAACAAAGTTCTTGCCAAAATGTTAACGTAAATATAGCAATTGTGTTCAAGATAATAAATGATTTCAAATACTTGACATTTTAATGACATGTTTTTCAGTGTAGTAAATTTCAAATCTGTTATGATTGAACGTGTTTTTACCCATGTGAAAATTATGTACTCTATTGGTTTTCAGAGTGCAGATCCCATATCCATTCATGACCATGTCCTTGGTCTAGTCCTAGTTAGCATCACTTCACTATCATAGATGATTCAGGAGCTTGATGAAGTTGTGTGTTTCTATGGTGTGTTTTGCTTCACTGTGTTCTGTGTATAAGGCTGAACTAACAATAAACACATACTTTACTACTTGAGTTGATGTGTTCATGTAGAGTGTTATGCAGGCTAGTGTCACTCTCCACTCATTTAATGGGTGGATATGTCTAAAATCAGAATGTTACTGGTTCTGTAGGCTTGTGAGTTGGCACTGCCTGCTGCTCTCCTGTCTGAGGTAGCACTGCCACTAATCTCAGGGCAGTGATGGTGCCATGGCAACAATCTGCCATGGCATATGTGTCTCCTTCCGTTCAGATGTCCATTCCCTGTCACTACTGCATGATGCATGTAACACTAGAACACACACACACACACACACACACACGCACAAACACGCACAGACATACATTAACAAAAAATGTGAAAATACTTGAACTCTCAAGTATGTATGACATTTTAGCCTCTTAAACTGAAAGGGCTTGTCAAACAGTCCCTGAACAGCTTCCATTAGTTTCATTTAATTTATAAAGGTTATTTATAAAAGTTACTGAAAATACTTTTTGTCAATAAGTAAATTATGAGCCTACATTTAGCAAAAATTGTTTTATTGCTGGTCTTCCATCAAAAAAAACCCATTAATCCATGGTTTTCTGCCTTCAAATGGTTCTTTGAGTTGTTAAAATACCATATAGAGTAAAGTAAAATGGTGCCTTATAGTCACACCACAGTGTGAAATTATTTCACTGCATTTAATCCATTTACCAAGTGAAGCAGTTGGCAGTCAGACGCACAGCATCCAGGGATGTTATCTTGCTCAAAGGGTACCTTAGTGGTGACACTGGCAATCCTGGGACTTGAACTCACAACCTGCCCATTACAGGGA
>JBBPDH010000151.1:6561758-6582899 GCA_037974565.1 Clupeocharax schoutedeni
GCCCTGCGACGTGCTGGCGACTGTCCAGGGTGTACCCCGCCTTCGCCCATTGTAGCTGGGATAGGCTCCAGCCCCCCATAAACACCCCCCCCCCCCCCGACCCTGAATGCAGGAATAAGGGGTAGATAATGGATGGATGGATGGATGCATTCAGCATTAGGTGCTGATGTTGCATGATTGATATTGGATCGCAGCTGCTCATCCAGTTGGATGAAAGCAGAGAACACAGTTCCCATGATCTGTAGCCCAATGCTGGGGGGCTTTATACCACTGCAGCTGATGCTTGGCTTTGAACGTGCTCATCTCAGGCTCATGCGCTGCTCTTGGTAGAGAGCATTCCGTTTTATTGGCAGTGCTTTTCGGTGTAGATTATAAGCTGTGTGTGCAATTGAGCAGAGCGATTGGTGCACCTTAATGTAGCTGAATTAACCATAAGGGTTGTCTAGGTACTTTTGGAAGATAAGTGTATAATTCCATCATTATCTATGCTTGAGCACTTTCATAAGTAAGGTACAAAACTGTCACTAGGATGATACTCTCAAGTCGCTGTGGGGTACCGCTAAGAGATATGTCTTGACTGCTTTAGTTAAAAAAAAAAAACATAATTCTGCTATATTCTGTAGCAATTATTGTTTGAAGTTACATTAAAAGATTATGAAATTGTGGAAGATTTATAAAAAATAAAACGTGTGTTGCAGTGCAGATACGCAGTCAGCCTTTGTTTGTTTTTGGGGGTTTTTTTTAAGCCAGTGAATCTCAAATATCCTTAAAAAGGACAAAACCTTTATAACACTATCCTTTTTCACAAACAAGGCAGACTTAAATGACATCCTCCAGTGCAATACACACCTCTGGCATAATTAAAGCAATAGTTTGTAGATTACAAGTCTCATTTCATTGTACAATTGGCAACATGGCTGTGCTTAATTGCCAGTCTAGGTCCTTTGATAACACTGAGTTCACTTGCACACATATAATACGCTGTAAGTTGCCAGCTAATTACGTTGCAGGATAGGCTGCTTCTGGGTATCTTGTTGATGTCTGTGCGATGACTGATAGGAAGCTGAGGTTGGCTGAGCTGACATAAACAGGCAGGTAGAGCTGCTTTGTTTGCCAACGTGCAAAAGGCCCAAATTGTGATAATTGCTCTCGTAGTGCATTTGCTCACTTTAACTCCAGCATTTGCCTATTCTTCCGCGAGCAGCTTTAGTGGAAATCAAATGAAATAATATATTATACAAGAAGCATACAAAATTCACAAGGCCCAGCATTACAAGTAGTGTCAAGAATAGATTTGAGTGGGTAGAGTGGACTGATTCTGAATCAGAGAGCATGCTTTGTCCCTAGTGCGATGGGGATCTCATTAGGGCCAGACACACTGCCTGTAGTCAGCGTTCAGATATGCAAAGCAGACAGTTTTTTAAAAGATAGGCTACTGTGCCCAGCTAAGATACTGAAGTACAAATTCACTGCGGGCTAGAAGTCTTGAAACTCGCATTACCATGTAAAATTTCCTTCTGTCAACTATGTTCTCAGGTTCTCATTGTGTGAAAGACTGAATGCTGTATAACACAACCTTAAGTGCTTGAAAGAACATTATGGCCATCATATGAGAAGTGAATGGTTTTTACAGGAATGTAAACAGATACTTAAGAAGTATCATGAGCTTGCTTTTTATGCGGTATAGCAGTCATGTCTCATGATACACAATACTTTTAAATGGCAAAAATCTGGCCCCTGTACAAGAGTAGCTGAATGCTGGATGTATATTCTCCTTAAGCACTTTTTATTCCCAGAGCATTCCAAGAAGAAGTTCTGCACTTCAGGGCGAGGTTAACCAAGGTGAATGGATATCACACAGCATTCATCTTCTCCATTAGTGGCATAATATAAAAGATATCACCTCCGGCGCTGTGGCTTTAGTGTGGGAGGACATTTCACTCATTAGTCTGGATAAAGAATCTAACTCTGCACCTTCCTTCAAGGCTTTCGATCATTTCCACCCAATAAGTCTTTGTCAGGTGTTGACGGCTCAGTGTCGAAGCTGCTGCCTGCTCAGTGGAGATTGGGGCAAGATTGAGTGTTTAAGTACAGTGAGGGATGCTGGGTGATCTTTACTGGGAAGTTAAGGTAAAGCAGGGCTGCAGGATAGGTTGTTTGGATCTAATACGCTGCTAAGATGATAGTTATATCTGGAAAGCAAGAGTACCGGATGCTGAGCTTTGTGACATTGACACTCTCCATTCATTGTGTGGAACTTTTACACTGTTTGAAAAGGCTAGCTGCCCTTTATATTGTGTGAACAGTTCATGGCAATTTTCTGAACTTATCCATAGTAAAATCTACTTAGTTCCTTAGAGTAAAGAATAAGACCACTTTTTATTCCTCTTTAAAGTAACTGTTTTGAAAAGCTTTTTTCATGACAGCTGCACTCTGTACTAAATCGTTAAAATGTTAAAGACTTTGAGTGAAGCCACAGAAGAGTTGTTTTAGTTTTCTAAAAAACTAAAATGAATGTGAAAGGCACTAAAGATTCCATACACCCTTACTTTTAAGATAAAATATAAGGCTACAGCTGTAGTTTCGCACTGTCCATTAGAGCCATTTAAGTTAAATGAACTCAATTCGAATGGACCATAACTAGTTAGATACAGTTTGTTTCTATGAAAAAAAAATGAATGCATTGTTAACCACATTACTTCTTTTCCATAAGAGAGCTCTGGTATGTGACCTCTGCTCCCACACCCTGAGACAAGTTACTGCGGGCACCACACCAGTGAGGAAAGTAATGGTGATCAATTGTCGTTGATGACATTGACTCTTATAAGACACGTGTAGAGACAGAGAACATCACATGCACGCTTTAATCTGTCCTTTGTGATTGAATTAAGTGAATGGAATTTGCTTGGACTCCCCGCTCTGTTCAGCTCAGCGAGACTGGCCACTTCCTGGCCCATAAGTCAAGGGAATCAATCTGACACAGCCTCAAAGACAGGATCAATTCCCATTCATGCGTTAAGCAGCCTAGAGTGGAAGGGTGGAATTCTGGCCCAAATGTAATTTAGCGAACAGCAGTCAAGGGTGAGTAATATGACAGGAAGGATGGTGATTAAAATGGCTTTTACATGACTGGAGCACACCCAAGGAAAGATTCCAGATTTATTACCACCAATTGAGGTGATGTTTTGCCGTGTTTTTTTTTTTTTTTCCCTCTTCATTCCCACCCCCTGAGGCACTTGCACGTTGGCCCATTGGTGGGTTTCTCACTCTGAACTCAGCCTTGCATCATGTCTAGATAAACGAGACAAATAGGAGACACACACAGGGGTGGTCGTGGCAACCTGCTCGAGCACCAGTGGAACTCTCAAAGCAATATTTTTTCCTCCGTAATGGCTTTACTGCCTCCACCTCCTCTTTTGCAAAAAGGACGTGAAAGTCAAAGCAATGGCACAGAAACATATGCTTAAATCATAGTTTCAGCACAGTGAAAAGATAAGGTATCTTGTGCAACTCTATTCCTGCCTTAATGCTTCTTTAAGTTTCTCAGATGCAGGGGCGGTGGGCCCTGTTGTTTAAGCTCACGTTCATTTTTCAAAAGATTCACTCTGTCTGAAGAAATGATCTTACTCCAGTAAGTGAGCTATCCATGTCTTTAATCCTCTGGGAAATATGCAGGCTTAGGCTTGCTCATCATTTGAGTGCAGAGATAGTAGGGATTCTAGTGCCATTCTAGGCCAGGTCAGATGACCAAATCTTCATTTTCTTATCAATCGTTATGCGAGGCATGCTTCAGGACCGAGTGAATCACAACAATGAGGCCCATCACCACACATTCCAGATAAGAGGGGACTGTTATTACGGAGTCCTTCCTCTCTCTAGGGGCTATGAGTCGTTCTGTGTGATTTATTTATACGAGCATGAGTAAGATATGAGTTGCTGCTGAGGGACTCCACTAATCTGCTGCTGCTGGTCAGTGGGTGGAGGGCTTCCTTCACTGGCATGTAGCAGTGTGGTCAGGTCCCTAATGACACGGGCTGTAACACCATCATCTGCTTCGTGCTTGCTGTTGTGCAAATCGGACTATTATGAGGCCGCTGAGATTCCTCTGCTCCTCATATTCTCCTGTGGTTTGGAGAAGCTTCAGCAGGGGTCTTTGAAGGATTGTTTGTAAGGGAAGCAGATCTAAGTGCGAAAAAAAAGCACAAAGAATGTGAAAATTACACTGTTTTTTAGGAGTCACTTTACAATCATTTGAAGAGGTATTGAATGGCTCTGTGTTCTTTTTGCTCAATGAACACATTGATTTCTTCTTTTCGCTGTGGAGAAGTGGCTAACTAGTTTTGTCTGTTTATTGAAAGTTAGGCTCACACAACCAGAACCCTGCAGTGGCGACCTCCTTTCTGCATCTGCTCCTACACAGAAGGATATGAACTGAATTTATGTGATCCAGATCATGATGTACCAAACAGTTGCACATCAACAAAATTAACCGTGTTTCATTTACAATGCACATAATGTACAGTGCTGTGCAAAAGTCTTGATATTTCTTGATATTTTGTTTTAAATCAACTTGTTGGTGCAAAAATACAGTTATGCCTGTCAAACAGTCTTATCTTTAGCACGCTGAGTGGATTAAATTAAAATTTTAAACAAATGTTTTACTGTGACAGGCTGCAACCTGCCTAAAGATACAACATGCCTAGATAAAGGTGTTTCAACCACTCAGCGTTCAGCACCACCAGTATACTGATTACCGGCCTGATCATCTGTAGACATCTGCACCTGTTCAAGTACATGGACTGGACTGAAAATGAGAGCCTTTGAAAGTCCTTCAGCAAATTATGAAGAAATTAAGGGTTTTTTTTTTTTTTACAGTACTGTACCTCTGACTGACACATTTAAATGGAGTAAATTCAATGCAATTTTTTTTAGACAGTGGAAGTATCCCTCCATACCCTGATAACGTGCTTAAATGTTTAAATGAGTTTGAACCCTAACACTCCCAGTGCTATTTGTCATCATTACACAACCAACATACATGCATTATGAACTGTAAAAATAAGCCTTGAAGGGTACTGTGGACAACATCTAATGCAACCTGTAAATTCTGCTACCAACAGAGAGAGGAGAGAGAGACAGAGAAAGAGAGAATGGGGGTCACAGTGGAAACTCTGACTCATCTGCTCCACACTGCCACTCTGAGCCCAAATCAATTTAGCATTGAGTCACCACAAGACTTCCTCTCACTCTCTCTGTGTGTGTCTGTGTCTGCGTGTATTTGATCAAGTCCTCGTGGCTCTAAACATGCGCTGCACATAAATGCACGTGCAGGAGCCTAAAAAGTGTATGCAAAAAGCATGACAGTAACCAGCAATGTACATGCTTATAAATAGATTTTCAACATACTCTCTGTGTGTATATGTGACTGAGAATATACAGTCATATTTCACCACATGCAGATGTGTTGCAAGGTGACCAACATAGCAAGGTGTTGACCCATCCTAAGTAACCACATCTTTAATGTGCCTTGACCTAGATTTTCAGAAGTCTCTGGCACTGTACTGAAGGGACAGAACACCATTCTTCCAAAATTCTTTCCCACAACTAGTGTACTGTTTATGGTAGTGGAGAATACTCTCTAGCACACTGGTCCAAAATCTCTCTTTGTACTTAAATTAGGTTGAGATCTGCTGATTAAGAAGGCCAAAGCATATGATTTACATAATCTTTATACTCATGAAACTATCCAGTGACCTCCGTGGATAGGTCGGTGTCAAGCTATAAGAATAACTGCATTGATTGCAAGTGACCCCTCCCTACAAATGAACTCAAACCATTGTTGAGGTCAAGCATTGAAGCCAGTTACATTCTGTTGGTGTACACAGCATGTGCATTCAATTTAGAGTATGGTGAGGGATGACTCATCTGACCATTTAACTTTTTTTCCACATCTCTGTAGACCAATGCCTAAGATTTTTTCACTGCTGATCTTTCAATGTACTTGTGGCTGTAATGAGGGCTTGCGCTCTGTAGACGTTGTATAATATCTGTCTCTGTGGAGTTGTGCATGGTGTGTTCTTGCTGACAGCCTGATCATGTTCTCCAGAACCTCAGGTACCTGAAGAACATCTGTTCTTCCTTACATATCACTCGAATGCACAAGCACTTTTGTTCCAGAATTTCCCGCGAACTTATATCTTTTCCACAGATCAAAATGAACTGTTACTTTAGTCATTGTTTCTACTGAAACACTAAGAATCTCCTGCCATCCATCCTCCAATAATGAACCCTCTTTCAAAGTCACTTACCCCTTTTCCTCTTGGCACATTGAGGTCAGCTTGAACTCAACACTTTTAAACAGGCCACAGCACATGGCAGAATGTTAACTGCTTAATCGTGTCATGAGCTACACCTGTCTGGAGGCACCTGCACTCATTAGGTTTGTCCTCCATTCAAGTTTTTCCTTTAATTTGTTCTTGTTTGTGTAATGCTACATCTCCTTTTGTGATGCCTGTGAACCTCTCAGTTAAAGCAGCCTGAAGTTTCTTTTGTCATGCACAGCAGCCTGCGCACTGTTCAGTTAAGTAGTACAGAGGTGACATGGTTCTCACTGTGCGTGTGTAAATTTAACCTGGCTTTGAATAAATTTGACAGCAGTGTTTCTGCATAGGCGCCATCCGTATCTTTAGCTTTCTCACCTAATTTCACAAGTTGACCTCTGAACAATAGTGTGTCTACCTCAAAGGTTAATTGCTGTTAGCTGGCAGCCAGTATGACTTGTGCTCAGTAGCGGTTGAATCAAATGTAGGTGGATCACGAAGGCTTTTTCTCATAACGAGAGGGCCGCGTGAGTGTGGGTACACTGACTCTGAATGTGTGGGCTGAGGCGACAAGAACTGAAAATAAACACGGGGGATTTCTCACTACCATTTCAAAAGCACCTGCAGCTCTCCCACTGATGCTGTTTGCATATTTATACCATGTACCTTTATTATTAAAGAAGAAACACTGGTTTCTGCCAGTTTATTTGGTATGCCTACCTTTTATCTATACTGAAAGAAGAGATGTACAGAATGTACATGACGATTGTTAGTTGCATATAAATGAGGTCAACAAGATTTTGTGCTTTATTTTACTTACTTTTAGCAATAACTGTAAATAGTACAGTGATTTTATTCCTGTGGAAATGGTGTACATATCTATGCCAAGTAAATGTGATGTATCCTCCTTGGGCATTTTATTAGATACGCCTACTATATGAGTGCACTTTGTAGGTACATTGAAAGTAACAGTTCATTGATAAATGTGTCAGTCGGTTTTACGTTAATGCAATAGCTGTCTTTCCAACTTCTTTTCCCTCGAAATATTATGCTGATTCAACACCTTTTATTGTTGTTCGACCATTTGACACATTTTAATTATGTACTTTCAAAGAACCGTATAAAAAAACTGGCTGTAGTCCATCTGTTGCTGATCACAATTTGTTACCTGCTGTCATGGTCAGCTGCCCTCTATCCAACCATCAGGAGTAATGGCTAGAGCAGCACTTCTGACCACACTGCAAAGAAGTGATGCATTGAATTCATACACTGAGTCACAATTTGCACGTGGATAAAATATATTCCATCAAAACAGTTACGCACACAAGAAATATTTTGTATTGTTAATGCACACATTTGGGTGGATTGAGAATAGTTCTCCTAACAAAATCATATGTAGCCAACAGTGATTCTTTGGTGAGAAACTGTCTGCTAATAAGGGCTAGACAATGACTCACATAAATTGCTGATAGACTATGTAATGTAGTCTCAAACTTGTATGCCTACTAGGTGCACCAAAAATATGTTTCTGATAAAGTGATTAGCAGTTCTATTTAAAGGGCCAATGTCCTACCTTTTATCTTGTATACCCTTACAGTTTATGTGTGATAAACAGTAATAATTCATTTTTATGTGACCACTTGCAGTTTTTATGTGACTACAGCAGTTTATACTTGCCTATTCACAATGATATCCCAGTAAAAATTGAGTGCAATAACAATAATAATTCTTTTTTACATTACCATTTTAGACTACAGCAGTTTTTGCTTGGTCATTCACAATGATTTCCTGAAAAGAGTGAATGCGGAAACAATAATAATTCATGTTTACGTGACCATTTTTAGACTACAGCAGTTATACTTGGCCATTCACGATGCAAATAAGTTTTTCATGTGTGGACTAGGCAGTGAATATGCTTATTGCATATTGAACTAAAGTAATGCTTTTATTCAACACTTTTATTTCAATAAAGTGAAGAAAATGTTGTTTTCCACGATGTGGACTCTATTAAATTGTTCCACTGTCACTGTACATATAAGTACAAACCCTGCATTCAGCTGCATGTAGAGATTTAATTCACACACTCGACACTTTTAGTCTGAAGTGCCTAAACTTTGTAGACAGAGAGTCAGGTCATGGTGACCTGTCTCCGCCTTTGGTGCTGGAATAGAAATGAAGTGGCAGTGCTTTGATAAGACGTGCCCTACATACACGTACATGCGTGAGCTCCTGCAGATAAGAGATGTGCACTAGGTTCTTGCCATGGCCCCGTTGCCTTTTGTCCATGATAAGTAAGTCCTCTCGCATGGCACTACGATGATAACATCCAGGCACCAAACAGGAAGAATTCCACTTTATCTGGCTGCCAAGGTGATACATGACGATCTGTTATTCTTCCTTCTTTGTTGCTAGGGATACTGGGACTGGAACCTACGACCAGGAGTGTCATCAAAATGAAAGTATGCACTGCATGTGATTTATTGTCGCCTATGTAAGTGTGTCTGCCCTGTGGTAGCTGTAGATCCAGCGCTGGTAAATGATTTATAAGGAATGAATGCTCCACAAATCTTTATCTGCATACTTCCCTAACCTTCTAAACTGCAGACTCATTTTCAGGCATAGATCAGTAAGCTTTTTAATCAGCTGCTTCAATTACTCAGCTTTTAATGATCCAGTAAAAATTACAATGCCAATCTGTAAGCCAAACATTGGGATGTAACAATACAACATACTGAAATGTATATGATTTTATTTCTGCATATTGTGTCATACTGTATGGGGACTAGCAATGTTTACATATAGCCAGTGTGCTAGTTTAGGGGTTGAATGTTAGACTGGAATACTGCAAAACAGAGCTTTTGTTTGAATTATTGTTACAAATGTATAAAGCTCTAGTAAATTAAAAGTAGAAATTGTAGCATATAATTAAAGGCACATTTTCAGCCACTCCTTATTTTTGCCGCATTGAAGACACCACTGCATCATGTCAAAAAGAATTATTAGTTTAGTAATAATAGTGAGGAATTGGAGTACAGCTTCAAATACTGATGCTTGTGACTGACCTGAATATTCTAGTGTTTTTCAACCTAACCTAGCATTTACCTTGTACATTTCAGTGATGCTTTTAAGTAAAGAGCCAGGTATAGTGCTGACGCTGCTGTTTTCCATTTTTAACATCTCACTGAAACCTGGTTAGACTACCACATCACAGTAGATGATCTAAGACTTCCAGGAGGCTTTTTCTCCAGAATTTTGTCCTGCGCATTGGAAGTTAAAACATAAACAACCAAAGTGAGAGTTTACTTGCTTGGCTGTATCTATTTTAATATCATGTACAAATGGTGGGCCAGTTTTTAATAGTCAGTATCAAGATCAAGGTCAACAAATTTTATTTAAATACATCATTTATTATTTTGTTAAATAAAAAATGCTCTAAAACCTGCAAGTATGTTCTTTTTTAGTTCACAGGATTCATTGGGCGTCCTCGCTTGCTTTGGAATTTGGCTGTGAGTGCTTTTGGACTTGACTGGTTTTCTCTTCCTTTAATTGCCTGAAAATGCCACAGGTATTCCTTTAAGCAGTTACTTTCACCCAGGATACATGGAAATATGCTTCCTTAGATGTAATCTTAAATTATTTATTCATCCTCAAGCGAATAAATATTGAATACATGTGTAAAGTAAATGTTACAAATTTAAACAGTATAGCTCAGATGTAGCTCTAGCTAAGGCAAGCTCATCATGGGAGGAAAGTGTGTGTGTGCACTAACCACAGTCTTTTGACATCCAGTATACACTGATATCAGCCCCCACCCACCCCACTCCCACTTACAAATGCCATTTGCGATCAAGAGACATGATAATGCAGATTTTCGTTGCGTACTAATGGTTTTAATGATCGCCTATTGATAACCTATGGTTTTCACTCTGGACTCCGCTTAGACACACATTGCCCAGCTGTCAATGCCACAGAGAGGAGCCAAAAAAAGAGGCCAGCTGCAGTTCCAGTTTCAACATCATCAAAATTTCATAAGCTTTCACGATCTACATGAGTGGACAAGAGTGCTGGCCATTAGCAGCCAGGACCGCTCGTAGATCTCCTAATGAGAGAGCTCTCAGACTGGGCATGATGTTCCTAACCCTTAAGCACTTTGTGGAAAGTGTTACCTCGCAGTCCATCAGAGAGAGATCACACCGTTGCAGAGTAGGCGCCCTTGGCATTCATGGCAGAGCCGTTTGAGAATGGAGGCAGGCTGCTGCCTGAGATGAGTCATCCCCATTGATGAGGAGTTCTGCTATCAATTCCAATTCAGGGTCTAGGCACACACACTCATGTAGCCCTAGCACCCTTCTCTAGATCTCATCTTCAGATACTCCTGGAGGTTCTCTCTCTCTGTATATATTTAAATACTTACAATTATTTTCTCTGTGTGTGTGTGTATATACATATATATATATATATAATCGTAAATTTACCGTCATCGCAATATCAACGTGCAATATCCATATCGCGAAAAAATATACATATCGCATTTATTGAATGAACTGCAATAAAATGTGTTTTCCAAAACTCTTCACCCAGTGCCACAGAAAAAAAAATCTGTGAGCAGTTTCTTCATCTTCTGTGCTGCTGTTATAGATTGTTTCTTTTGCTATTTTTTTCTGGTGAAGAACTTACTATAATTTAAATTATGTTTACATTTATTTAAGATTTTAAATTATTAAAAATATTTTCAGATTTTTTTTCAACATTGTTCAATGGTTCAAATGTTTTATGGGAGACATTAAATGCTTTAGTAAATTCTTTTAAAAAAAAACATGTTGGAATGGAAATATTGCATTTAACTTTTTTTCTGCATAGACAAGTCAGCGTCTGGAGTCTATGTTACCAGCAAATCCAAAGCAGAAAAACATTAACTCTATAAAGTTTTTACTCACTTATCGCGTTCGATATCGCCATCGCAAAACTCAACAACATTATTGCATATTGCGTGTTTTCCTAATATTGTGCAGCCCTAATATATATATATTTCCATATATATATTTATATATATATATATGTGTATGTATGTGTGTGTGTGTGTGTGTGCATTTTAGTGTATGTAGTCAATTCCCAACTACATTGTTTTCATAGAAAACTTTCAATGAAGATTTAGCTCCACCCACGCTTTCCGCCATCATGTCATGTCATATATATCACCTGTAAAATCTAGCAAGAAGATCCATATGGGTATTTCCTTTTAATTAATGACAACATTCACACAATCATTGCATCCTTTCTGAGATCTCTGTCTGTGTGCAGTACTGAGGCCTATTCTTGTTTTCCTCCTTAACATATATTGAGAACCAAATATTTGCAAAATCAAAAACATGTGCATTCATTTCATTTCACATGTTCATTTCTAACCATAGTTCAATAGTGTATAGCGTTTTTTTAAATTTAATTAAATAATAAAACAACAAGATTTCAACAATTCATTGTGTAAAATGCTTGTTTTGGAGCAGGTGTAAGCTATTTGACTCAAGCATAAGCACAATGTAGCTTAGCAATAGCATAAAAACAATCATTAGACAGTATTATGGATTATTTGCTTTCTCTAAAACAGTAAAAAAAATTATTTTACTGTGGCGGTTTAAAAACGGCTCTATATAAGTCATGATGCTGTCAATGTATTTCAGTCTGTAGTGTCATGAATGTTTATGTGAACACAAACAAAAGGACTCTGATTGTTGTTTCAATGCCATGATCTTTCATTAATGATGCTTTAGAAAGAAGTTGGGAAGTACCATGTATCGCAGACATGTTGCAAGCATTCACTGACGCCATTACACACGTCTAGTGTAAACTATGTATGTTCATGTTGTCAAGCTGTGTTTGGGTGGTCTAGTTTGTTTGTGAGTGACTGGTTTAGTTCTGAGTCAGCTTCGCATCTTCAGTGCTTTTTAGAAGTAGGAGTCCTGTTCCTGCACTCTGTCATTTTGTGTCTACATGGTATACTATTAGTCCTGTAACTTCCAATTCTATTGAGCTCATAGAAGCCATTGTATCATTAACAATGCACATTGTCAGTCCACAGTGTATGTGGCCTGACTAGTAGAATAACTTACAGAATGCTTTAGATCAGTGATCTAGTATTGTGTTGCATGTGTACATAATATATCCGGAGTCTATTGAAAATGTCTATTCATATTCTAATATGATTGCCCTGGCAAAAGTCTGCAATATCTTGCTTCTCTAACCCTCTCGCATTGCCGCTCCTCAAACTGTTTTGTGTCAAACTGCTGGTATACACATTGGCTTTGGCACCAAACACATTGCTGCTGGTCTGATGTCGACTGGTAGCAATTTTAGGCCTTAGTCACACGAACAACAACCGAAGAGGAAGCCAGGGCTGGCATTGTAATTATGCTGGCTTAGTTATTATGTTGCCATTACTATTGTTCTTATTATTTATTGTAGTGGTGATAATTATGTTTACACAGTGTTGCACTAAAACGTGGAAGAACACAGTGTTGCAAAAGAATATGGGCTTGTAATTCCCCAGAGAGACAATCAAATCTTTTGCTCGCTACGAAGTTCCTGAAAGTGTCAGCACAATACTTTTTCTTCAAATAAAATCAATGCGGCCATGGCCTCAGCGAAACTAAATAGCAGGCCGAGTGTGTTTACTGTGTGTAACCTCCGCTGTATTTTATTGTCTTTCTATGTTGTTGCTTTTTTTTACCACAGAAGTCCTTGCAGAATAGATATTGGGCTCTAAACTGTAACTGCTGATCCATGCTGAGTTGGGCTACCCCTCTATTACTTTATTCACTTTGGTCACTGCCCACACACAGCACACAGTCGTGCACACAATCCAGGCTTTCTGAAATCCATCTGCTTTAGTCCCTAGTGTAGGGACACCAGCCATATCAAAGTAATAACATTGTGTGTCCTTAAAGCTTTATGGGATTTTGATTGCACCACGTTTTTTTTTCTAGATCCACAAACAATAAGCGGCTTGTACCAATAAAAGCTGCATTGGAGAAAAAAAAGCATTTTATTTAACTTTATGAGCTTTTTTGGCCCAGTGTTATGTCTCTGGATGTGCTACCGTGTCTAGCAATGAATGTGCCTTGGAGGTTGTTTTGACCATATCTTGGCAGCGAGGCTCCGTATCGACAAATGAGGCTTTTTGTCAGTGTAATGCTGACAGGTGTGAGGTGGATCTGAGGAATGTGGCGTGAATATGTGAGTTTAGTCTGGTGGGGAAGATATTAAGCTGCTTCCTCTGTTGGCACGGAAAGGGGAAATTCCTATGGAATGACAATTGCATAAATGAGCACTTCAAAGCTGGTTGGAGAGCAGGGGGCGACCATTATCATGTCAGTTGCAGAGCAGGATCCAACATCAAAACCATCAAATTAAATATTTTTCTGTTGGAAGACACTGAGTATATCCCTCTAGTAGTATATTTAAAAATATACTGTCAGTATATGAGATCCAAAGAACAAGCACTGTAAAGGTTCCCCCTAAAGAGACATGTTTTTAAAACATAAACAGTTTAAAAGGTATCATGAAATTATTGAAGGGAAAATGCATGTTTGTCTTATTCTATCTTATTGTATCCAGACATTTTGTATAGAAAAATAGAAGTATTTTTAGAAATACTTAGAAAATAGAAAAGTACATTAAAATCGAAGGAATCCATACAAACATACGGAATGAAAATGCATGCAAGAAATACTGCAATAGAATATGGCGCAAATTTGTTCCCTAACTAACGCAAATGTACCTTTAACAGGACCGCCCCAGTGGCAATTTCGAGTGAGGAATCCAATCTTACACTGGACAGTAATACTAATTGTCTTATAATCATCCTCTCAGCTTGATAAGAGAGCTAGATTTGATTTAGCTGAAAATGCAATTTGCACAGATTTGAAGGTCATTTGAATGACAAAAGTATAATTTAACAGCATGGTATATTTAAATGTTATACACAAACACCTAAAATGCTTACACCTTCCCGTCAGTTTATTCTTATGGGATGTCAAGAGGAAGCAGTGATATGCAGTGGTCTAGAATCTTTTCATCTGTGCATTAGACAACCTGTTAGATCACATCACAGAGCACTTGTGGAGGAAAACTTTCACAAGCTCTCACAGATTCTACCTTCCATGAAATATGGATGTAAGCTTAGCTTTAGATCTCCAATGCCCTGATCTAAGACTGGTAAAGTCTTCTTGACTGTCTTTTCTAACTAGATATCATTGCTGGGGAGTATCTCTGTCATGTTCACAATGTGAGGATGGGTTACTTTTGGCTCTTGCCTTATTCTTGTAGCAGTTTGAACACTGAGACACTGCACTGCTTTGTTTCCCATATAAACTTCAGCATTTTGGTGCACATTTCTTTAAGGTATGAAAATTGCAGATACTTACAGTGGAGACACGCTCCCCTAATCGTAGTTGTGGTAGAGTTGCTGTAATTTCAGCCTCGGCAGTTGGCTTAGTGCAGCACCACATGCCACAGGCATGTTCTGATTTTGTGATTTTGGTCTGTCGGCCATTTCACCAAGAATGGAGCTGATTGCCGTCAGCTGTAATGGCATTTATGGAATCTGTATCGAGCTCTGTATTGTGAACATGCCTCTGTCTCCACTCTAAAGCGTCGAGCAATGCACAAGCCTGTCAGATCCGTATGTACTGTGATTGTTAGCCTTGTTTACCTTTACTCATCGGAATGGCATGGGGGGGGGTCTAAACCATAGAGAGAGGGGGGCCGTCACATAGAGACTCTCCACTCATTCATTTCCAAGTATGATTAGCATAGGCCATAGACCACTGACCTGAATACATAATGGTCAACCATTTCAAATGCTGAGCAATTTGAGGTCTACATCATAAATCAAATCTAACATTTCAGAAAAAGGTCACAAATGGTGGTTGTGGCAATCTTTTTTTCTCGGGTGATCCAAGGTCTGTACATAGCAATATATCTGTGCATTCTCTTTCTTTGGAGATATTGTAAATCTTGCCCTACTTTAGTATATATTTACATTTTCTGTTCCCTCCTATATTCTGTTTGATTTCTTGTGTGTGTCAATCTGAGAAGATTCTTTGTGACATCTTACATGACCGGTAAAAAAAAAAAGTTTAGTCACAGATAAAGGAAAAGGTCTATTTTGAAACATTTGTAGACTTGCTTATTTTGAGAAAGGGGGATTCCTTTGAAGTGCATTCTGCAAAAAGGTAAAAGATCACTGGCAGTGTGTGCTCGGTAGGTTGCAACTGAATCGAGTATGTGCACTTGCACTCTTAGAGGAAATGCCACAGCAGCAAGGCTTCAAAGGGGTGAGAGTCACCCAGATACGCAGGTGTGTAAGTGTGTCTCTGTAGCAGAGACAGGTCAGTGATGGAGGATGCATTCCTTAAGTGTCACAGTATTGTAGTGTGTCTTCTGCCTAATTAATTGTGTTGCACACAGTGTTCTGGCATGCGCAGCTCACAATGAAATTATAATCAAAAGGGGCATGAATACACCAGACAGACAGACTGCATTCCTGCAGGAACATACTTGTTATTTTTGGGGCCATTAAAGTTTTCTGTACATTCAGTGCCAGATCTTTGTCCAGAAATCCATGTGTATTTCCCCTGCCTTCTCTCTGTGGTCCTGCATGGCATGATCCCGAGTGGATGGAAGCACGTTGTCATGGCAGCAGAATTAGCAGTTGCTGAAGTGAAGCTCTACAGCTGTTTTATAGGGAATGCAATGGCCATGTGAACTTCAGTGAGCATATATCATCTCTCACAAGCAAAATAATAAAAAAACAGTGATGCATTTTAGTCAATCAACATTCTTTGCAGTCTCAACTCTCCAGTTCCAGCCAAGCACGACACAGCCTAATTTGAAGCGTCTGAAAAAATGACTATTTCTGCCCAATTCTAAAGCCAAACAAGAAAAAAGTTCGGATAGTTAGGTGCAATTTACCTTTTCTAAAAGGATGGGTTGAAATATCAAAGTTAATGTCTACATCAAGTCATTAACAGTAAGAAATCCATAAATCTATTTCTTGCCCACTGTTGCTTTGTGCACATAATGGTTTTTTGTTGGTTTTGATGGCCAGTAAAAGTGTCTGTCATAAGTGGACTCATGCTTCATATAAAGTGTCTTAAATTGTTGGATGGGTTTATATGAAGCGTGTTATTGGTGATGTATTACATGTGCTTTTCTCATAACACAAAAATGCATTTCTGCCCACTCCACCACTTCTGTGTATCATCTTGCATCTTACTGTTTTAGAAATTCTGTAAGATCTTTGAATGAACACTATGTCTCACATGCTTTCATTTACTGTGTAATTTTACATGTACTGTGATTGTAAATAATTTAAGGAGGCAGACAGTTACATTAGTATCTCCAGGCATTTTGACTGCTGTCACACAATTCCAAGGTAAACTGAGATAGCTAGATATCTTCTGAACATAGGAAACATTAGACAGATAAACAGGTCTATTTATTCTCATAATAACTTCTGAGAAATAATTACTTTCCATTTCTAATCGCATCACGTATACAATTATTGCAATAAAAATGGTACATAAAATAAATGATAACAAGAAATAAAATAATCAATTACATTAGCCTGTGTAAAAATAACACAATCGGCCAGGTTTCAAGTTTGTTGTAGGAAACCAGGTTTCTGCTTTGAGTGAACTGGATACAGCCAGCAGTATCTTGTGGCCAAAAACTGATGAGGAACGAGTGATAAAGGAGACTACCAATTGATGCAGAGCAACAGATGGACTCCAGTCTGTAATTGTAAACTACAAAGTGCATTTATATAGTAGGTGCAGCTGATAAAACGGCCCATACGGTGTAGATACAGCCTGATAAACCTTTTACGACTGAACAACTTCTGCGTAATCTAGAGCATCCACAACAATTACAGTTTTTATTTAGTTCTAGTGCCATGTGTTTAAGCCAAAAAATGACTTTCCAACTTTTATTATTTAGAATGTAGATGCATACCAGGACATTAACATTTGGGAGAGTATTTGTCATATAGCAGAGCTGGGTGGCTTGTTTGCCTTCAGTCAGTCATCTTGTTTGAATAACAGTAAAAGCATGCCCTTAGCTGGTGTCACTTTTCTATGCCTTGTTTTATTTGCAGAAGGTTTGACCCTTGTGTTCATTTTGCATGAGGGTATAAGGACAAATGCCTCGAATCACCCTCAAAAGGCCTCTCATTGTGGAGGCTAAGTGAATGAGTAATGCCTCTCTGGTCTTCCGGACCAGGGAGCAGGTCAGTGCACATCGCCCAACTCCACTGTTGTTCATCCTGGCTACAAAATTCTTCTACTTTCCTAGAGGCTACAGTGCTGAGAGGAGTGAGTGGCATTGCTAGAAGGTACTGATTAAGATTTCAGTCATCCACACTGACCTTTGGAGACTTCTAGGATATTTCTGGGTTACAACTTTCAGCTCTCAACCAACGTACGACTGTAGACTAGCTTAGATTCATGCTCTTACCCAATGATGTTACATTGTGTGTCTATCAGTTTACTAGTTTATTGTTTAAAATTTCAAAGTAACCTTTAAAAATGTGTTTGAAATGTAGTAACAACTCTGTAAATAATGTAACAGTAACCCTCCAAAATAAATCAATAAATTTCCCCATAAGATATATAGATTACAGGTAGATTTCAGGCTTTCAGGGGCTGGATAGAGGACCTGAGTTTGGATATTTGTTGGAATATGTAACAGATTATGACTTAATAAATATGATTTCACTAGTTTGAGCACCCACCCTATGGGAAAATGATAGCACAGTTGTTCAGAAAGGTATTTGTTTGGTGGTAGAAAATGTAGGAGGTTGTATTACATGTTACATCTGGTAAACTCCTGGTAAAGATTACTTCTTCTGTTGTTTGAGTTTAATTTGAAAGCAAAAACATTTAACATCCCTGAAAAACTATCCAGTTAGAGTTGTATTGGTAGATACAGCCAAGTTAACTCTTCCATTGCCCTACTGGTTAGGAGCTGAATGGAACACCTTAAACATTAGGTTATCTACCAACATGATTAAGATCTGATAGTGGAATCCACCAATCATGTTTTGATTTACAAAAGGTTCAAACTATTTATTTAAAAAAGTCACTCTACTAACCCTCTAAACGCTGTACTCAAAACATGGTTTAAAAAAGCTAAAATGGAAACCAGTGGAAACCAAAATTCTATCCTAGGGTTCTTTACTGAAAGAATTCCTGTAAAACTGCTACATGCAGTGTAGAATGCATGTAAATATGTTTGTTATAAACCTGAAAAAAAATGTTTAAATATAAATGTAAAACTTTAAATATACAGTAAATGCTTCATCTACAAATACCAAAAACTGTGCATATGCAGCAGTGCTAGTAAAGAACTAACCTTTTATTAGAAATTTCTTAGGTAGCTGGCAGAAATATTACTGTGCTTTTTTCCACATGTATAAAATGAAAACTAGTCTCTAAGAATTGTAGAGGTCTTTGAATTTACATTTGGGTGTGTCTTAGAGGTGCAAGTAATCATAAAGCTACACCTAGACATCTGTCATCTGTACATGCTATCATCCATGGGGGTAATTTTGGACCCAGTCCTCTGAAATGGGTCAAACCAGACTTGGAAAGTGCTGACCTACTTCAGGATAGAACTGGTCAAGTTGGAGATGTGGGGGAGGGGAGGGGTGCACGTGGGCGCTCTTTTCGATTCACAGCTGTGGACGGCTGCTTATGAAACAGAGCTTTGAAAAAAAAAAAAGAGCATTTTGTGTGACAGATACATTTTCATAAAGCGTGGGTACAATGAGGCCATGAACCCGCAGGAGAAACACTGTGAGTTTTATGTTGTGTCAGGGGGAGGGAGCTGGTCCGAATGAACAGCCTCCTCTGTGTCTCTCATCCAGCTGTGTGCATTCCGTCCGACGCCCCACATTCCAGAAAGGAGAATTGCTCAATCCTGTTCTCCCTCACCTTCCACCTCCTCCTCCTCCAACATGGCTGAGCAGACGGACTTCAGTTCAGGAGGTGCTGGAGGAGAACACATTTGCAGGTACAGTATGTATAGAATGCAGAAAATGGAAAAATCATCACAAACATATGTCGGGTTTCCCAGACCCAGATAAGGTCTGAAGTTGAATATGAATTGTAATGGTGAGACCCTTATGGCATTGAAACTGGCCAATGATGTGCCAGTGGGTCTGTACACAGTGAGGCTGGTCACATTGAACTGAGCAAATGTATAAACACAACACTGGAAACATTCATCAGAAAAAAGAGCCATTATTGATTGTCTAATGGGGTACATAAATATGCCTCACAGCTCGCTATGCACTACCACTCACTATGAAGGACTTTGTGTATTGACTAATATACAAACATACCACACTTCCTCAGCACACACACTCCCTTTACACACTTTTCCAGGTCACACTACCTTTTATTGTATAAACACGAGTACATTCACAGCTTAGAAGTGCTTGGAAATAACATTCCAGCTCATACTGTTAGACAGTAAACAATTCACAGTATTGCAAATGGATCCAGTGCTAAACAGAAATGACCAAAATAATTGCATGATAACAGGCTTGTACAGATGGGTTTGGTTTATTACATTGCATGAATTCCCAACTATGGAACTATAGAGTTATTAAAAACATATAAATATAAATAAACCCAGGTGGCTAGATAGACAGACAGAGAGACGGAAAGACAGACAGCCCATACATAGACTGATGTTTGAAGATAACACCCTTTAATTAAGTCTACTTTTGTTGCTTATGATGGGGCATAAAAATGAAGCGTAGTCTGAATTCTCTTAACGTGAATCATCTCACCTTGATTCGAATCTCTTGTTTCTCATTTACTCTGCCTCAAGGAAAGGCTGTCCATCAAAGCCTTTAATTATAGTATGTTTACTCATGTTATTTTTGCTGACACACATTTGATTGTTCATGCAGAAGAGGGTTTAGTATCCTTAGACCTCACAATACTGTTAACATCTGAGACGAGCGGTAGTAACCATCTGGCCCTGAATTCCATTCTGCTCTGTGTGGGCAGCCAGGACTGGATTAATCATTGACAGAGTGGTCCAGTGCTGATGTGTAGGCTCCTGGTTTGTTGCATCAGGTTCAAACCCAGTGGCACTTGTTCTCCGGGACGCACATACATTGGAAATTTCTCAAGATCTACTACAGACAAACTATATTGTTTAGAGCCAGAATTACTATATTGCAAAGGGTGCACTGGCATTCTTACTTGTTTACTCTGTATAGTAAAAATTAATAATGGACAATATATAAACCACAGTCTGCAATAATGAGAAATATGCAAAATGATTGTATGAAAGGCAGTGTAAACTGTACAGTATCAGAATGCGTAAAACATTTCGCTTAACAAAGTTAGATGATAGGCCTCACCCAACAGCATTAATGCTCATATTTTAAGCTAATAAGACTACATTAGACTTATGTCACCTGTTCATAAATAAATGCAAGCTGCATAATTAACACCCCCAAAGCCATACAGTCAGACAAATGCCATTTAAGGTCAGACCAATGTCATTCATGTTACCTAAAGGAAGGACTGATTCTCAAAAATTTAAATTCATTTTCCAGTCCAAATATTGTCTATCATATATATATATTAGGGATGCACCGAAAATTCGGCCACCGAAAATCGCAAAAATGCATTTTCTGTATCGGCCGAAATATTTTTTTATTTGACCAAAACAGTGATGACGTCATCAACAACCGCAGACTGCACGTACCAGACTGGATTACAGTAAACTTGTCTCTAGTGTGGGC
>JBBPDH010000151.1:6600612-6623594 GCA_037974565.1 Clupeocharax schoutedeni
TTATTAATTACAAGGGACACATAAACTGCTAGGCCATGTTAGTGGCAGCTCATAAGCCTATTGTAAAATATAATAGCAGACAAATATGTTTAGGTGGGAAAGAGTATTTTTTATACAGTACTGACATTATCAGTTTTTATCAAATCAAAAAAGATATAAATTTGTAATGTACTTTTTCACCATCCTTCTCAATCACAAATGGCATCATTTCTGTAGAATCACCCAAATATCAACACAATAAATATAATTTCTTCACGTGACATGATGAATCTATGCATTTAAATGAATTCTCTCAGTATGTTAAAACTGACCCCTTTTTAACCTGTACTTTAACCTGTCTAGCTCTAGATGATGCTAAGACAATAAATAAAATAATACTAGATTGTTGTCCAAATTTGCAGATAACATTGCTATGGACCGTATTCTACTAGAGCCTGATTTACTACACAAAATATCCATTTTTAAATCATGCCTCACTCTCCTCTGCTTCATTTTTGGTTCTTGCTTGTATTGCAGCCTTTTTACCTTCAGTCCTGTCTTCAGTAAGAGAAATGCAGACCCAGGCCAGACTGACATGTTGGTCTTTAAAAACACACAGTTGCTATAACCTGGGCTTGAGTGCTCATATAGGTGAGCTAGAACCTGGTCACCTGGCAACAATTCCTGCTCATGTTTCCACACAACATGTGATTCTTTGTGCTGTTACAGACTGTCGTCTGCCCAAACGACCTTGCCCTAGAACTCTTAACTGGTCTTGTGTTGTAGCCGTTTACCAGTTGCACATGATTATGCTTATTATTTGTATTGGCAGGCCCTGTGACCAGACAGTCCGGGTTCGATACCCAAGCCCGCTAGGCACCGCCGAGGTTCGTAGCTGCCCGCTGCCTCACTTGGTGAATGGGTTAAATGTGCTGTTCACACTGTGTGCAGTGGTGTGTTCACGTATGACAAATGGTCATTTTACTTCACTTCATTCCAGGTGGTGTATTTGATTTTTTTTCAGGATTAAAAGTATTTGTAGTCATCTTTCACTTTGGTTCTCTACAGTTTTGCATATGTCTGATATTGTTCAGCTCCAGTGCATTCTTGCTTGTTAACAATGTTGACAGACCTTATGACTTGTTTTTGTCTCTGCCCCTATCAGTGCTTACAGCAAACTCCATATGTAAATACATGTGGTTCTTTTATCCCGAGCTCTAATGATACAAAGTCACATAACTGGCCAAAAAATCGAGTAACCAAATGTCCAGTTGCTTCCTAAAAGGGGAGGACTGTATATCAGACTTTGAAATCCCCAGTTAAACCAATTAAACAAAGTAGTCTAAATGGTTCCTCACTTCATCGGGTCTCAGTTTTGAGCTTCTCTGCTCAGTTCTACAGTACAGCGTATGCTGCACCTTTCAATGGCAATTCCAGTACTAACCAGTAGATGGCATACATGAATACTAAGTCAGGACACAGAGGCTTTCTGGATGTTCCAACGTGAATGAAACATCACACTGCACTGTTTATCCAAATTGTTTCATCTGTATGAAATTTCGTCTGATCTGCATGGCAGTAAAAAGGAATAATCCCTCATACACACAATCATCTCATAACATTTGAATGACTTTGATTAATTTGTCATCACAAGGAAAACAAAGTTCATGAATTATCTTAAAACCCATTACTGACAGATGTGAACTGAAGGACTGAACATGAACCTAAAATCATCTTGGCGTTTATAGTCCTATACAATAAAATAGTTTTTTTTTTAAAGTAAAAGGGGGGCATTTCCCTGCATTTTCCCTCAATTCTTGGTGAACAAAAATTGTTGTGAGCCGCGACACAATGCACCTATATCTGTACCTTGCCATATAAAGCACAGCTAATGTCTTCGAGTACATTCCCTGTTCGCACGATGAACTGTTTTGCCATAAAGCAACCACTTTGGCTGGCATGGCTTTGTTTTCACTTCTCAAGTGCTCAATTATATGGTCAGTGAACAGTATTATTGAAGCCTCGTGATGACAGCAAATTGGTGAGTGAGTGCATGTGCGTGTGTGTGTGTGTGTGTGTGTCTATGTGTTTATGTGCTATCTTTGGCCTTTCACACCCTTTCGTCAATACCCAATTATCCCCCCCATTGCGCATTCCCACTGATGAAGAATGCTGAAAATAGCTTTAGGGTGCATTGTCTCCTAATTGCAGCTAACACTACTCACTTGCTGTATTGATCATATATTAGATGCAAGCGAGGCAGGAGAGGCTGCGTGGAGCCATGGTGAGGGATTAGAGGTTGTCTAGTCCATTCTACAGCCATTTTTCCAAAGACCTCCATTAGTGCACATTCACATGACGATTGCTTGGAATGCATCCTTAAAGACCCACGCGAGAGACTTTCAGACTCCTTGGTTTTTGGGAATAAGGTGGAGAGCATTTATCAGAAGCCCAAGCTGATGGGATGTGTGGGTAATATATTACTGTTCCTGTCATTATATTTTTTTTTACTTTTTGAAAACATCAGGAGTAATTTATATTGTGTGAACCAACCCATAGAAATGATCCCTATATATATACACATACATATATACATATATACATATACATATATACATGCATACTGTTTCTGCACTGTATGAATTGTATAAACTTAAAGAAAGCATTTTAAGACACGGCAACACCAATCATTAGAACACCGGACCTATACAGTCAGGTTCTAACACTGAGAAATGCTACAGTGAAGCAGGGCGCAGGTTACTTCAAATAGCACCATGCTAACAGCTTGTGGTGATGTCTGGACAGTGCTGATGTTTCCTAGCTTCAGATAACCTTCTGACTGCAGAAAAAAAGGCATTTTTGGAATCAGAATCAGAAAACTTTATTGGTCCTGGAGGAAATTGCTTATGTAATGACTGCAAAGTTACAGACTCCAGAGTAGCAAAATACGCTTATATGGCCTTGAACAGTGCACCGAATACAGCATGTCAGTGCAAAAAAGTACATGTACAAGTTGAAAGTAAAAATCAAAAGAGCTTTTAAGATATTAATCACTATGAACCACTAACCCTAACGTTAGGTAGCACTGAATCCTGCTATTTTTTCTGTAATAATCTGATCCAAATTAAGCATTAATTTGACACCCCTAATACCCTAATGCTCAAGGAGTCATAGAGTCAAGTTTAGTGACTTCAAACTGTAAATGGCACCACTTTGACTTTTCCTTAGCCCTTCAGTTTGAAGCTCATGAAGCACATACATTATTAAACTTCAAGTCAAATATTTAAACTAAAATGTATTCAACAAATCAACTGTCCAATAGAAAATTGGGTAGTGGCGCTATTTCCGCCAGTACTAGTCTTTAGCACAGAGTGGGTAATGGCCTAGTGACTAATAATGCCTTTCCTCTGAAGGACTCTGTAATTCAGTCGGGGGTCAATTTTAAATGAACCGCTCAGTCCCTCCCTCCAGGCGCTCTTTGCGAAGACGGCACAGAGGTGAGTCCAAACTACTGGGATTCACGATCAAACCCCAGCAGTGCCACATGCTATTTCCGAGGGTGTCCTTGAGGACATGACGGGCCAAATCTTCACTGTGAGAAAGAAAAAGACAGGGTGCTTCTCACCTTCTTTTCTACAGACTAGCCTTGCCACTTACTATTTTTAACATAAAGTCACTAAAAAGGGATCTTTGAGAAAAGTGTATTTTTAAAACGTGTGTGTGTGTGTGTATGTGTGTGTGTGTGTGTGTGTGTGTGTGTTTGTGTGTGTGTGTAGGTGTGTGTGTGAGTGAGGGAGGGAGAGAGAGGGGAGGGGGAGGGAGAGAGAGGGATTGACAAATAGTAGTTATCAGAATTTACAGGTAAAGAAATGTCTAATTTTTAAAAACACAACAGAGGGATACCCTTAATCAAATTACAGCAAATCCCCAGTTTTACACAGATCAGGAATCATGGATCCAGTCATGTGCTAATTTTTTTGAAAACCAAACTAGTGGAAATCCCCACAACAACACAGAAACTGCAAATATCCTCCAACTTTTTTTGTATTTTTGTGGCAATAAATATATTTTTCTGGATGTTTTCACACAAGGGGCCTCAGGGCAGGCTGTAGCCGACCCAGAAGCACTTTTTTCAAAACATGATTTCTCTGCAGTGCAAGCACTCAGGCACTTCAAACTCCACAGTTTGATTGATCTTTCCATTGAGCCCTAATTTGTATCTTTAGCTCGTGTAGATCAGGGGTTACCGTTCACCTCGCAGCCGTGTTCCAATACTTTTCTTCAGTGACCTTCCGAGTTGCATATCTCAGCGAGGAATTTTAAATTAAAGGAAGCGATTATGGGTTTACCTTTACATTTTCTTTAAGGGTTATGCATTAAACTAAGTTTCAAATGAAATTACAGTGTTCTTGAACATGTTTAGGGTTTACACTATAAGAATAGGCATTTTAACAGGATTTGTGGAATAAGAATTGTGTTTTCTGCAGAGAATGTGTTTGTTTTTATGAATTTAAAAAAATTAGATAGTAATTTGTCCAAACTCTTGCATATCAATAGAAGGAAAGATGTCATGACAGACTTTGTTTAACTCTGCAGAAGACTTTGCCAGCCTTTGCCTTTTGCCTTTAACTTGTAATGGATGAAATCTCCTGTACCAGAGTGACTAATATTCTTCAAGTTCCAATATTTCAACAACGCTGATGGCAACACTTCATCAGACCAACAGACTGTCAAAGAAAAGTATATATTGTTGAAGTAACCCGGCACAATATTTTGAATCTATTGGATTTCCAACGATGTGAAAACAGTCTAACAGAACAATAGTCTTGTGTTTCAACCCTGTTCAAATATTCAGTTTAAACTTAACACTTAAAAGCATTCTGGCCACTTACTCTTTAATGTTGAAATGTTTTAATAGCGCACAAAATAGTGTATGCTCTGAATAAAATAATGTACATAATGTTACCATAACAAGGTAATACCTTTAATTTGCAGGAGCTTTTCAACTCCTTCTTAAATATCTAGATGCCAAAATGAGCACTTGCCATAAAAGGACTCCATTTGGATTCCCAAAGAACCATATAGCAGTTCTTTAAAGATGTAATTCTGAAAATGAGATTGCAAAAAGATCTTCTAAGCCTCCATATGACTTGAATATTTTACTGAACTGAATGTCTAGTGTGGCAATTAGTTGAGCTCCACACAACTCAAGAGTCTCCTTCAAGGACATGTAACATTGCCTGTGAATTAGACTCTCTTCTCCGCACTACATATCGAGCACCTTTGTGACTGGCTGCGAGCTCGGAGAGGAGCAAGGTCATTATCAGCCTGGAAATTAGGCATATGTGAATTCAGGAGCTGAAAATGAGGCGGGGCATTTCAGAAACATATGAAGGTTTAAAAGGCACTGGCAAGCGTGGCAAGTCCCTGACACGGAAACACAGCAGCGCATTACTTTATCCAAACGTGCGCAGCATTTTCACATGCTTTAAATACATTACTTACGAATTGTGCAATATTATACACAGGCAAGTCAACTGAATGACAAAGTGTTGCTGCAGCGTGATCAGGTAAACAGCTGAACATCGTTCTCCCCCAGTGGCCAATTACCTGGACCCGTTTGTCCACATAGTGGAATGGCCCATGCTCTTATGGGGTTCAGCTATAGAGTTGTTGTTTGGATCACTCTCTCTCTCATAAGATTTAAGATTCTTTATTCATCACATACACAGTTATAGATGTACAACATATACTGAGAGGTAGAAAGGCAGATGAGAAAATGAGGTAGAGAGGCAGGTGGGATGCACTGAGGTAGAGAGGCAGGTAAGAAAGTGAGGTAGAGAGGCAGGTAAGATACAGTGAGTTAGAGAGGCAGGTGAGATACAGTGAGGTAGAGAGGCAGGTAAGAAAGTGAGGTAGAGAGGCAGGTGAGATACACTGAGGTAGAGAGGCAGGTGGGATACACTGAGATAGAGAGGCAGGTGAGATACAGTGAGGAAGAGAGGCAGGTGAGATACAGTGAGGTAGAGAAGCAGGTGAGACACAGTGAGGTAGAGAGGCAGATGAGATACACTGAGGTAGAGAGGCAGGTGAGATACACTGAGGTAGAGAGGCAGGTGAGGTACAGTGAGGTAGAGAAGCAGGTGAGACACAGTGAGGTAAAGAGGCAGGTGAGATACACTGAGATAGAGAGGCAGGTGAGACACAGTGAGGTATAGAGGCTGGTGAGAGACAGTAAGGGAGGTAGAGAGGCACATGAGACAGTGAAGTAGAGAGACAGGTGAGAGACAGTGAGGGAGGTAGAGAGGCAGGTGAGACAGTGAGGTAGAGAGACAGGTCAGACACAGTGAGGTAGAGAAGCAGGTGAGACACAGTGAGGTAGAGAGGCAGGTGAGACACAGTGAGGGAGGTAGAGAGGCAGGTGAGACACAGTGAGGTAGGGAGGTAGGTGAGACACAGTGAGGTACAGAGGCAGGTGAAATACAGTGAGGGATGTAGAGAGGCTGGTGAGACACAGTGAGGTAGAGAGGCAGGTGAGATACAGTGTGGTAGAGATACAGGTGAGATGCTTATGGTTTTAGCAAAGAAGATCCTTCTTTGTCTCTCTGTTTTGGACATAAAATTCCAAAAAGTGTTTGCCTGATTTCATCAGGTCAGACAGACAGTTACTAAGTGAGATGTCCTGCAGATACAGTAGAGCTGCTCCAGAGATGGTCTCTCTGTCTCTCTCCTTGATGTACATTTATTTATCTCCAGTATACCCCAGCCCACAAGGTCAACAATGTCAGCACCATCACTAAACAGATGAAGTCAATTAAAAATAATTTTGTTTAGACTTTTTTTCAAGACTCTCACACTGCATGTAATTCTTTTGCTCAAACTCAAACATCACTTTTCCTTAAGTGAAAAACACACAGAGGAAAAAAACTGTCACATTCTCTCTCCGTGCTAAAGCGGATGAATGCTCGCTGGGGTCAGGTGTAAAAACACGTTCAGGTCAGCTGAGGCCCAGTGGAACGCAGTGTACCGCATCCCCCTGGGCTCTGGAGCTTTGCAAACCTCACTGAGCTGCACACATATCCATACATTTTATGACTACAGTCAAAAACACCCTGTGAGAAAAACATTTCTGCTTCTTCCTGGGAATTAAACAGAAGACTGCTGGAAAATTGACAGTTAATGTTCTTAATAATTAATCAGAGGTCATATTAATAATTTAATAGTCTGTGATGTATTATACATGGGGACATCCATTCCCACCTTTTGAGATCAATTATCAGATATCAGTATCAGTTACAATTCCTTGGGACTGATATGTCCAAACTTATTTTAAACGGAATTGAATTTCCAAGCCTCACTGAATATGAGATGAGTATAAACTTCACAACATGTGTTTAAGCATCTCTCCATACATTGATGTGGATCATCTTTATTTTCAAAGTTTCAGTCTAAAATCTATCTATGAAATCCATGAAAATGTATCCCTCTGAAGTCAGCAGGGCTTCTTTTTTTAAACATTTTACATCACGTTGTGACTAGAAGGCTTCTTTAAAGTGCAGTTCCATATTTAAGCCAGCAAGTGGAGCTGACGTGCCCTGTATATTTAGACTTTTGTTTTTCCTACCAGTTTTCAGTCAAGGCCCACCTTCCCTCCCTCTGATTGGCTGGAAGCTTCTATTTGGCGATAGGCAGACCATTTGGGATTGTGAACTACCAGTTAGTCGTAACGTAGATTGACAGTAAAATAAGCCAATCGTCAATGAGAAGAACTGGACTCGTCTAGTACAGAGCCCAGAGAAATCAACAGTACTAGCCAATCAGATCGTGTTACCGCTAGCCAATGGCAGCGCAGGAGAGGTGGGGCGTGTCGGAATACGGGTGAGGTGAGAAAAATAAATAAAGAAATAAATAAGGCGTCCGAAAAGCACAAAGCGGAGCGTGAAAGGGGAGGAGTGGAGCCGGAGTAAAGTAGCAGCGCGGCTGAGAGGCTGAGGCTGAACGGCATCTTTCATAACAAGCAAGGTGGCTGGGAGGGTCTGTCAACTCCTCCAAGAGGCCGGAGACACCTGGCTGGAGACACACAGCAGGGCCAGGAGCTGGTCTTCACGCTCTGAACCAGGAACGCGTCCACATTTGAGGGGAAACAAGAACGTCAGCACGGAGGCTGCAGTTGCAGTTCTGCTGAGGTGAGGCTTCTGCACCGGTGACAGCACCGTGGTGCTCTTACTTTCATGCTTTTTATTCCCTCAATATCCGTATCAGGTAGGTAGCAGAGGTTGTGTGTGAGGAGAGGACGGATGTCCTGCGTTGTGGCACCTGGAGCTGTGTGCGTCCCTGCCATCCTTTCCAGATGTGGATAAACGTGCAGTGCGCAAGCGTTAAAAACTTGCTGTCCGAGGGGCTTGGAAGCTTGACAGCTCTGTTGGCAGTTGGACCGATGTAGTTAGTTTGCTTCAACAAAGGGACACTAGTTAAAGGTGTCAGAAATGGCTCTCTCTGTCAGATGTCAAGGCTGTGCAGTTGTTATAAAGAGTATGTCTTCAGTAATGACAGCTAAGACCCAGTAAACAAATGATAAAGGGTGCAAACGAAGGACATAAGGTGTTTTTTTATAATTAGTTACAAATTTAAGCACCAAATATATAGTTTTGTACTTTTGGATAATTTATAAATTATAGTCTGTCATGAGAACTCCCTAATATGGAACAAGATAGGGCTTGAAGTTAGTAATCCTTAAATTCAACTCCAGTGAGTCAGTCAGCCTTATGCTGATTGTGAGGATCATAAACAAATTGCAGTGCTGAAATACAATTTGTATTTTGCAGTGCTAATCTGGATTGATCTTGTTTTGGAGACTGGAGAGAACGTTTTAGATTGTTTCCATCATCAGCAAGATGATCTCCTGTTAATTTTTCTTGTGAAATTGTACTGGATCCCGATTATCATGTGTAAATCAAGACGGCTGGTGATGAGTGTGTCTGTAGTATGGGAGCAGCTGAAGTTAAATCACTTTGAGACTCTGGCTGATACAAGAAACAGCCACTGCGCACCAGTACCCTTTTTTTCTCATGTTAGGCCCGGCCCCTGGCTTCAAGTACGCACTGTCAGAATAATCTTTGTTCTGTCATATACTATTATGTTTTTTCCCCCACATCCAGTGGTAGAGGTAAAGATGTATAGTTCGTCTCTCAATGGAATTGCAGCCCTGTCATGTTGGCTGAGCTTCCAGTGGCAGTCAGGGGGAGCAGACACCTACACTGATAATATTGGCAAATCTATCAGGTAGCATGGTCACATAGAGGATTAAAGGCTTACAGCACGGTCATCCCAGAACAGGGCTGAGGGTCTGAACCTGCTAAAGTGAGAATTCAGCTCAGAGGCTGTTGAAAACATTACTGGTATGAATGTTCTTATGCTCACACTGTGTAACAATAAAACCACATGCGAGGTGAGGTCTCAATGGATCCGACTAGTTCGTTTGATACATCCCAAAGATGCTTGACTGGATTGAGATCTGGGGAATTTGGAAGTCAACACCTTGAACTTTTTGACATGTTCCTTAGACCATTCATGAATAATGTTTGTTGTGTGGCAGGGCACATTATCCTGCTGAAAGACACCACTGCCATTAAGGAATACCATTGCCATGGATGGGTGTACTTGGTCTGCAGCAATGTTTAGGTGGTACATAGCAAAGTAACATTCACATGAAAGCCAGGACCCAAGGTTTGCCAGCAGAACATTGCTCAGAGTGTTCGGAAGCTTGCTTTACCTGCTAGTTTACCTCATCCCCAGGTAAGCGATGCACACGCACCCGTTCGCCCACATGATGTAAAAAATAATGATTCGTTAGACCAGATCCATTGGTCCAGTCCTGATGACACATTTGGCAGTAGGCAGGGGACAGTAAGGACACTCTGACTGAACTGTCACAACGCCGCTCCATGTGCAGCAAGTTGTAATGTTTTTATGACCCTTTTCTACTATTGTCTTTTTCAGCAGTTTGTGCTACAGTAGGTCTTTTGTGAGATTGCACAAGACGGGCTAGCCTTTGCTCCTCACTCACATCAGTGAGCCTTAGGCTTTGGACACACTATATTTCACACTACACAGTTTGTTTGTTGTAATTGGTAATCTTGTTTTGGGTTTTACACACTAGATGACTGTTCAGCAGAGGTCACACATTACAAGATCTTTCACCAGGAGGAAGCTCAGAGTCTCTCTCATCTCCATACTACATTCTGAACATGTGTAAGCAGTGGCATAAAGAATAACAGACCATGTACAAGACTGAAGTAGTTGCATAAAACATCCTTTTCCATCCACCTTCCTTGATACTGACTGACTGGGTAGTCAAGTGGATCCACTTGCTAGTCAGCTCTGCCAATTTATTTGGTAAGGCTATGGGCTACAGATCAGGCAAAATTAGGGCACGCAGGAATAGGAAGCTTCAACTATTCAGTCGCGGACATTTATTTTTTCTCTGAAAAATTGATGTTGGCAAGAATTGAGAGAAGCATGTTGTTTGTGTATGGATTTACAGTGAAAGAGCAAGGAAGAAAAAGAACAAATAAAAATGATCTAAAAATAAAAATAGACCACCTTCCCAGGTTTTTTTTTCATCCGGTGTTTTGCCCCCCTTTTGGCTATAGCTCGCCACTGCACTCACTGCCAGGCACAACATTTTAACATTGTTTAGACTCGCCGACAGGTTTAGATGTGTAGCGTATAAGGTAAATGTTGTGCATCAGCGAGGCATCGACAAGCTTCCCTGATGGGATCTTTGAACAGTTCACACCTAGCGATTGAGAGCCGATTTGCAAGCTCTGAGCAAACACCGATTTGCCTCTGATCTGAGGAATAAACTGTCAGTGAGTGAAATATCATAGCTATAATCACATAGTGTGAACTTAGCTTTAGGCGTCCCTGACCCTGTCGCTGGTTCACCACTTTTGGTAGGCGCTAATCATGGCATACCACTGAACATCCCGCAAGACCTACCATTTTGGAAACAGTTCGGTCTTTGTAAAGTCACTCAGATCCTTACTTTTGCCCATTTTTCCTGCTTCCTACACATTAGCTTCGAGTACTGACTGTTCACTTGCTGTTCCAACACTTTATGGGTGCCAATGTTATGAGATAATCAGTGTTATTCATTTCATCTGTCAGTGGTTTTGACATTGTGGCTGATCAGCGTATACACATATGCAGGCGGCAGACAGTACACATATTCCCACAGATTTGTCACTATTTAATCCCTTAAACTATAATGACCCAACCACACTTCAATTTGCTCTCATAATGACATACCTTGCAGAGTAGTTTCATGTTCTGTTCTTTTGATTTTAAAAGCATTATGGTAAGCTTTCCATTTAAAGGCCATATATTGGAAAATAAATTGAGACGTTAGGTCTGTTTCTTTCGGATAAAAGCATTCCCTAGCTGGGCTTGTGCTTGCTGTCAGCATGTCATGATTTTTTGCTCTTTCTAATCTTCTGTTTATTTCTATAGATGCAGTATGAGAGGTCTGATGCCTGATAATCCTTCTTATCTAGTGATTTCTTATGTTTTTATTTTTAATATTTCCCCTGAAGTATTTGTAGCATGTCTTATGCACATTCTATGCACATTATGTAGACTTGTTCACTCATAACATAATTGTAAGATGTATGCTTATAGTAAAAACTGATTTAATGTATTTTAATTACATTGTCACCATGACTGGTAGCATGTTACCCTCCCCCAACCTCATCAATTGGGGATTAAAGTTTAGACGCATGGATGAAAATGACAACATGAGCAACAGGAGAGAGAGAGTAGGATGGCACTGTTTGGCAGGTCTGTGATGTTAAAAAGGACATTCAAATGAAGAAAGGGCATAGACCCGAAAATATTATAGAAAGATTTAGATGGAGACTCCCACTGTAAAGCAGAATGGCTTGTCTAGCTCAAGCAATGAAGTGACCGAATTTTTAAATCTTACCATAAACATAAAGGAAAATTTATGTTGTTAAAAAGCCCTTTGCTGCATTCACCCAGTTCTACCTGTCAAATCTGTTTGATGCTAGTAATTTTCTAAAGCAGTTATCTGCTGATACTGACACTATTCTGATATTGTTGTGTTCCTCGGGTATTCGAGCTGCACAGTTTGATGAAATACTAGTATTGCGTATTGCTATGCATTGTGATTGCAATTGTATAGCTACACATGACAGTGTTTTTGTGGGTGTTGTGATCATGGTTGTGATTATATTATATTGTGGTTGTGATGGTGATTATGTTGCTACACATCATGATTTAGATTTTATTGCTGCATATTGTGATTGTGAATGTGGTTATATTGCTTCACATTGTTGTGGTAATTGTGATTTTTTTGCTGCATATTGTGATTATACTGCTTCACATTGTGATTTTATTGTTGCATACTGTGATTATGTTGCTACAAGCTGCGATTACGATTGTGATTACATTGCTACAGAGTGAGTGTGACTGTTCTGGTGATTACATTGCTACATTTTGCGATATTGTGAATGAGATTGTGATTACATTGCTACCTGTTGTGATTACAGAAAGTAAAGTACGTGTTGTGAGTGTGATTATATTGCTTCATATTGCAAGTGCCATTCTGATTTATATTGCTTCGTAGTGTGATTACAATTGAGATTATATTGTTACATGTTGCGATTTTGATTATGATTATAATTGCTGTTATATGGCTACATATTGGAATAGTGATTCTATCATAGCATTGCCACAATAGTGAAGTCTTTTGACAAAAAAATAATCATTAGTACAGCATTTTACTTTACTAAAATAAAATGATACATTGGTTGGATTCAATGAAGACTTTCATTCACCAGATCATCTATTACAGACTTATTTTGAACTCTGCACAAGTTAACTGTGCAGCAGCCCCATGTGGATATTGTCAGTGGGGGAACATTTCATTTTCCTTGTGCTGGTATGCGTTTTTTCTTTGTGTTGCATTAAAGCACAATGCATGAAGATGCAAGATAGCAATTTTTTTCTTCCACGAAGATGGATATATACTTGAAATACCTTCTGGCTGTTCAGTCACAGGAGAGTGGTCGGCTTTTTTATATGAGTGGCCAAAGGAAGTAAAAACGATAGCTTGTGCTTGTTGACGTGCTGAGATGAATAAGCAATAGCTCATGAGTAGAACTCCCTGTTGCATACTGGTCTCTGATCCATCTCCATATATAGACAGGAACCCATGAGGATGCTTTGGCAGCATCAGCTGAAGCTAAGCAAACAGGTGAGAGAATGGATATCCTGCTTTGCATGGGAAGGAGAAGCAGGAAGCACCAGCAGGAGATAGAACAGCTAGAGCTGACCAGTAAAAGACTACAGCTGCGTTGAGTGTGGCTCATAATTTGTGCTCAAACAGCCCTTGCTGAATGCCAGTGCCCATGATGAGAATTAGTATGCAGAATATTCAACCACTGTGGCCAAAGCAAAAGGGGTAATATACTTGCTAATGTAGAAGGGGCAAAAGGCCACGAGTGAACTGCACAGTTTGCGAGCTCTTAAGAGGCCATGTGGGCCATTAGAGCCAGTCCTTACTACCCATATCCTGCCTGATCCTTCACCCTTAACTCCCACCGCACAGAGTGCACGAGCAATGGCCGTGCTCTGCTTCACGTGCTATTTTTTGATCCCATATAGTGCAGGACGAACTTGGCTAAATTCAGTATCATATGTTAATAAGCCCATCCTTCCTCATTACTGGTTCTCTTAAAAATAGAGGTGCCACTGGAGCAATGCCATAGAAAAAATACATCTCAGCTTTATATAGTGTTTTCATTATTAGATGCTAATGATATGACGAATCACACCATTCTGAAATGGTGATCAATTTGTAATAGTAACAATAATAGTAACAAAAGCAGTGTAACGTCTTTTCATTCTTATTATTATAGCATTTTTAGAAGACAGCTCAAGGTACATTCTTAATTAAAAACATGCAAATACTTTTACGTTCAGTGTCTCTGCCCAACACTCTCTCCTCCTGTTTGCTTTTACCTTCATGAAATTCAGTTGTATTAAATAATGTTCTCTCTGTTTTCTTAAAAGGTCTTATAAAGTCACTGTTTTCTAATAAAAAGGCTTGCTCACTGTTCCAGGCTTGCTTTCCCCCCAGCCCTCTGGAAAGGGTTTTTAAAACTTTTTTATACTAACATAGCTCTCAACCCTGCTTTCAGAATATGATTCTTTCAAGAGGCATTTTTGTACATGTGCTGTGTGAGTGTGAATAACCTTTTTGAAGGTTCATCCAAGCCTAAAACTGTTTTGCAATATTGAACATTTTTAAAGGTTATGCCATAAAGTACCCTATCAAATATGACATTGAGTGTTTTGGTTGAAATGTCCTGTTCTCCTCTTCAGGAAGTATTACGTAGTTCTGTACACAGCTACATTGGTAATCAGGCGGAAATGTGATTTTAGTTTAGTTGATATTTTGAACTGTTCCTTTCAGTTCAGAATTGAAGTAAACAATACACACATTGATTGTAAGCTACATTTTTGTCATGTACCTGTGTTGGTAAACCAATAATTGTTTCTTTTGTGTGTGAAACTAGATCCACAATACTTAGGAAAGTGAAACTAAATCTTGTAAGCACTGGCGGGTTCTTGTATCACCTCATCTTCATGCAGAGTGCTAATTGCATATCGTTGTAGTTCTGTCTGTTACTTAGGTATTGTTTTACCTACTTATGCCTGTTGTCATTGTGGTCACTTAGTAGCGAGTCCTGTTGTATCATAAGAGAAAGGAGGCCACAGTGTCCAACTGAAATGACAGCATGTATAGTAAGACGCTGGCAGGCTGGGTTGGAAACCAGGGCAGCAGTGTCATCCTGATCAGAGCGTGAAGTCTCCTGCAGTCACCCTGAACCCTTCCCCCATCTCCGAGACACCCAGCGGGGTGCAGAAGCAGAGCTGCCTCTCCCTGCCTGGCTCAGCATACCCCTGAACTTCGACAGCGCAGCAAGGCCTTCACGTCACTCAGACCATGCTTAGTGTCCTTTTTCAGAATTTAAAACAATAGTTTTGTTTTCTCTCGCTTTTCTTCCCCTTACGGCACTTTGCGCTCCTTATTGTCCCCTGTGGAACGCTTCAAATGGAAACACATTGTCAGACATCACTGGAAAGTGCCATGGTGCTGAGGGCTGTTGTGCGCAGGGGCATTATGTAATAATTTATTTGCCAAGTAAATAATTGAATCAGGCTTCAAAGATAACAGCTCCATCTAGGGCAAAAGAGCGAACTCAGGTGGAAAAGCGCGCAGATGATTTATGATATTCCGCGATGGGCCTGGCCTCTGTGGACAGATCTGCTGCGGTCTGGAAGATAGCCACAGCACACTGCCCTTCTGGGGTCATTCTGGCCATTTAAATATGGTTTAGTCTAAATGTGGTCTAACCCACCTACCTGGTTGTTCATTAAGTAATGTTGTCCGAAGCTGGTGTTAGCTGTTATTAGATAGAATGTGAGAATTGTTTGTTCTCTGCAGAAAAACAAGCTTCAAAGAGACATTGCTTACTGTGTTTAGATGCTGAAAGGAAACATACACATATAATAGGCATCCAGCGGAGCAGTTTTCAAATACATGTTCATTTTTCAGACCAAACAGAAACATCATTTCCGTATAAATGCAATTTGAACGCTGGGAACTTGTATTTGGTAATGGATACAGATCTGTTTAACTCTTGTGGAGAACTGCTTCTGGAAAACGCCTAGACTATAATACTGTGAAAATAAAAGTAAAAAACTGGCAATGTTGGCTTTAGATGTCCAAAAAATAAAAAAGTAAACATTACTCATAATTGCCCTCAAAACGTTATGCCTTTTGCTGTTTTTGGAAGATCAGTGTCTCAGTAAATTCATATATCTTTTTTTTATTTATTTGTGACCGCCTAACTGATGAAAGTGCAAGGCGTTCACATTCTGCTTGTTGCATTATCATATCATTTTCAAAATCTGACAACTGTAGAAAATGATCACAATCATCTTGAATAATTGCAATCAGCTCAAATAATTGCAATCAGACAGTAATGAAAAAAATGTGACAGGCTTCGTAGAAATATATGCTACATTTTGTTGTGCGTGACAAAAATATAACTGGCCCATATCATGTAAAAACTGTTTTTCTTATCCTAATCATTGTTAAACTTTCATTAACTATTCAGTCTCCAGACATTGTGCTTTGAATTTCTCATGTCAAAGTGGTCATCATAGTCATTAATTGTGACTGTTTTTCATATAGAACAGCAAGAACTGAGGACTTCTGGTAGACATTAAAGAATAATATAGAGTATGGGCCCTTTAAACCCATACATGATTTGATTAGGTTGTCTAGTGTCCATTTTTAGGATTGATATATTCATTATTAATGCATTTATTAACTCATACTGTGAAATGGTCTGCATTAATTTGGGGTTTGTGATTAAATATTTGCAGAGGCCAATTGGGATTCCAAAATTAAATTTCATTAATAAAAAAGAAAAAAAAGAATTATAAAAATCTTTTGTAAGGGCCAAAAGTGATTCCCTGTTTATTCATAAAGGTAGGAAGTATGTGTGCAGTCTTCAAGCAATATTGAAACACATCTTTGCCACAGAAACCCACTCTGAATTAATGGCTTGCAATACTCCCTTCAGAAAAGGAGGAGATTTGGACAGGGAGTGCATGTGGCTGCTAGTGCCAGTGCCATGCTGAATTTGAATTATGTTGTTGTTGCAATCTTCATTTAGAAGCTCCACCAGAGAACAAGCGTCACGCATATGGAGATAAAAAAAAGGAAGAAATCTTCTGGTGTTGGTAGCTGGCCATCGATATTAAAATGGTGTAATGTGGCAGTGACTTCGAAGCTGGCAGCAAGTGAAACCGCAGTGTAAGAAAACAAGGCTGCTCACAGCCGGCCGTCTAACACACTGAAACGTAGCTGAAAGCTACGTAATTGTTGCTGAAATGCACCGCCAAGAAGAGAGAAAGCAGATAGAACCAGGGAGAAAAAAAAATCAAAAGCTTCTATGGAAACAGCACCAGAGCCTTGTGATAATTCTGCACTTGTTAATGACTGACTAATAGTGGTTAAGAAATATGTCAAATATCTCTGTTTTTTATTCTTTTGTTAATTACCATCTTTTTGGATATGAAATGTTGTAAGAGGAATTCTATAATTATGTTTTTTTTGCTTCTCATACTACAAAACTGAGAAGTTGTTTTTGGATCTCACTCAGCTCTGCCCTTGAGGTTTACTTGAAATTAATTTTCTTTAACAGTTAAGTTGTTAATATACCAGTAGACCTTTTAACAGCTCTGCAGATCACATTCTGAGCATTTTGCTAATTTACTGTGTCAGAAAGCTTAGAAGCAAGTTTTCATCTCATTTTTAATTTCAGTTTCATTCAGATAATCACCACTTTGTGTGTAAAACATTTGAAATGTTTCAGAAAGGTCTTCTTGGAATGAGAAGCAGTTCTATGCCCCAACAGCCATCAATGCAGACCTTGGATGAAGTCAGAGTGAAACAGGGTAACACATTATTAATGGTTGGTCTTTATCTCGTGGCCTGTAATTGGTCTCTGGTGATTGCCAAGGGTTTTGATTAAGAAATGCCATTATACTGATGTATTACGTCGGCAAAGTCGGTTTATCCGTCCAGTGCAAGTCGGTTTATCCATCCAATAGCTAGTGTAATCAATTGATAATTAACAAAATGATTTATTGCTTGAGTTTGTGTTGACAGGAGAACAATAATTGCTAAATGGACATTTTTGTTAGAGCTTATAGGGAAACCTCAGAACCCATCTTTTGTTCCTATTTTAGTGCATATTGGAGATGTTCAAAAGTTATTTTTACCAAGTCCAAGTAAAGTCTCAAGTCTTTATGCCCGGGTCCAAGGCAAGTCTCAGGTCTTTGAGTGTCAATGCCAAGTGAAAACAGCTTAACAAATTTAGAGGTGTCTTTTTCTTCTTTTTTTTCATAATTTAGTGCAATTTTCACCCAATTTTTACACATTTAGAACTAAATGTGTTAAAAAAAACAGTGTTGTGTTTTGGTACATTGTCTTGGTGCATAATGTTAAATCTTACATCGAAATGTTAAATCTATAGCTCAATGTTAAATCTTCAATCTAAATCTTGCACTCTAAATATGGGATTTAAATGTAGCACGTTCACAAACGGTGACTCTAAATATATCTCACACTCTAAATATGAGTATGGGCAGTTATGGGCAGTTGGATTGCCTAGTGGTTAAGGCTTCCACCCTGCGACCAGAAAGTCCATTTTCGATCCCCAAGGCCGCTAGGCACCGCTGAGATACCCTGAGTAAGGTATCGTCCCACACACTGCTCCCTGGGCACCGTGTTCCTGGCTGCCCCCTGCTTCACCTGGTGCATGGGTTAAATGCAGAGGAAGAATTTCGTGCTGTTCACACTGTGTGCTGTGGTGTGTTCACGTATGACAAATGGTCACTTTCACTTCACTCACTTTCACTTATGAAACGTCACAGTATCATAGGGCTCGGTGGAACTTTTCCAATGACCTCTCATTTGCCCTAATAGATCCCGGAGATCCGGAGTTATTAACCGAAAACTGTTTGCCTTGGCCAAAAGTAATGGGACACCAGGACGAAGTGATTGATGGTTTTTGGCTGATTGATGGAGGCTATTATGGTAAACTAGGGGTCATTGGAAAGAGAGCTAGATATAAATAAATAATTCCATGAAATGAATATGGTTTACGAGTTATGGCTCACAAGTGTCAACACCCAAATCCGAGTCAAGTCTCAAGTCGTTGAGGGCAAGTCTAAAGTGTGACTCAAGTCCAAATCTCAGACTCAAGTCCCCATCTCTGGTGCATAGACACTATATTAATGAAAAAATGAAGAGTTGTGTAATATCCAAGGAAAATGTTTGCTGAACTTTTTGGGAATTCGGGATCAGTTTTGAATTGAGAAACATAATCCTGTTTTCCGAGGCCCTAATTAAATAAAACAAAAAAAATGGCATGTTCAGTTTTTGTTTTTCACTATTATTTTTTCATAATTGAAGATAATCTACCATGCAGTTTTTGTTATTAATTTCACCCTCTAGTGACTTGACATAAAAATTCTCAACTGCTGACAATGTGCAATCTAATGCTGGAGCATGAGAGAAAGAGTGGAGCTGTATAAGTGAGAACCAATGAGGGAGTAAATTATCTTGTGTGGAATAATAGGAAAACATCCCTCATTTTGTGACAAAGTAAACATTTTCCTCATTGTTATCAGCGATTGGTCTGGAATAGAGCGGATAATGTTTAGGCACAAACAAAACAGGTCATGTAAGCAAACAAGGAAAGGGGTCTTTCTGGCTAGACTCAATCTGATGAGATTAACACCCCTGGAAAAGCATTTAGGATGGCCGTGATTGCATTCAGAATTTCATTATGTCTGTATTACACAGAAAAAGAAAAGATTATTGTTCTATAGCTGTACTGACTAGGACTTTGAGATGTTCTTGAATTTCAGTCATTTCACAGTTGTTATGCCAAGACCTTTTTTCTGGGGCAGAAGACGTTCCGCACTAAGTAGGCCACAATTTCACTATGCGTATGTATCAAATAATGACAGGGTATGATGTTTTACTTTTTGATGCTGCGGAAGGTTTTACTGAACAAAGTAGGACTGTCATCATTGATTATACTGATAACTGAGTGTTCTGCTCTTCTGAACACTTGGTTATCATTATTATTTTTTGTTTTGTTTTATTTAACAAAATCAAGTTAAGGTAAAACCTTTATTAGTCCCACAAGTGGAAAATCTGTTTCTCCACGACAGGAAGTGCAAAGTAAAAAATTAAGAAACAACAGAATAACAGTGCAGTATAAAATATACACTATACAATCTATGGACATACGTGTTATAAAATATTTACATACCTATATTTGTAGACAATATATAAATCAAATTTGACTAAGTGATATGTCTGTACACAATGAGTATATGTATACATACAGGTGCATAGTGGAGTGTAAGGCACTGACAATAATGTTTTGAAATGAGAACATTTTGCCCAGAAGTGATGATTCCACCGAAGATTAAAAAGTGCACATGTTCAGTCAGAAAAATTGCACTCATAATATTGCACATAACTACCGTAGTTTATTGGATATGTGTGGATGTTTATTTGTGCATGTTTAGTCTTATGCAAGGTCTTTGTTGTGGGGTCTGACAGCAGTTGGAAGGAAAGACCTGCAGAATCTTTACATCCCACATCGTGGGTGTAGCAGCCTGCCACTGAAGGAGCTGCTCAGTGCTGTCAGAGTCTCCTGCACTGGGTGGGAGATGTTGCCCGACAGGGATGACAGCTTAGCCACTATGTCACTCACCACCTACACTGGGTTCAGAGGGCATCTGTCCCCAGTAGAGATGCTGCTGCCCCCGCAGACCACACCGTAAAAGATGGCCGATGCCACCACAGAGTCGTAAATGGTTTTCAGGAGTGGGCCCATCACAAGGTTTTCAGGAGCGGACCCGAGCCTCCGCAGCAGGTAGAGCTTGCTCTGCCCTTTTTGGAGAGAGTATTTGAATTGTAAGTCCAAACCAGCTTATTGTTCAGATGAACACCAAGGGACTTGTAGCTCTCCACACTCTCAATGTCCATGCTTTGGATGTTCAGTGGTTGCTGTGGAGGATGTTTGTGCTTGTGGAAGTCCACCACCAGGCACAGTTCTGCTGGCACCAGTCCAGAAAGGCTTGTTCAGTTCCCTGTACTTCTTGTCATCCCCGTCAGTGATAAGGCCAACTGTTGAAGAGTCATCGGAGAACTTCTGCAGGAAGCACTGGGTGGAGTTGTGAATCAGACCCTGTCAGTATCCCTGATAAGAATAACGGCACAGCACTATATATAATATATATATATATATATATTTAAATTGGGGCCGATATTATTGAGCAGCAGATAAACTATCAGGCACTAATATGCACAGTGATTTCAGTATTGGTGAACTCTGAAGACTCAGCTCAGCTCAGTAAAGTCATTAATGAAGTCCGACTGAAGCCTCACTAAATTACTTTTTAGGACAAGCTTCTTTGTCAGTGAAGTGCATGCTTTCAGGATTTAATTGGTAACAAAAAGATTTATCAGACAGATTGATGCAGCGCAATGTGAGCTTCATTGGATCTCATGACTAACAAGTGTTTAAATGAGGCTCTTAAGCAACGGTCAGTCACATGTGAAAACTAAGAGCTAAGTAAACAGCTTGGATACATGAAAAGTTCATACATCAGCCCAATGTTTGTGACATTACTGCATTACTAAGCTCTTTTGAGAGATGAACAATTGCAAGACCAGTGTAACATTGGCTTGAGGTGATGCTGCATCCTAACTGTTCATTTACTTTCTGTTTTTATCTCTGAATATCATCACATAGATAGATTCAAATGGGAACTGCACCTCGTTTCCAAACTTTCTGCAGAGTTTAATGGTTAGTAAGCAAACAAAGCCAACAAAGCCATTCAATGCTGGATGTAAAATGATCAGTTCTAAGGAAACATATCTAGAAATCAGAATTGTACACAGTGGTGGACATACAAACCAAATCTTTGAAGTGTTCAGTGCCTGAGGGGTCACCTGTCTTGCACACTTGAGGACGGTGCGATTTCAGGTTTTCACTTCAGTCGACAGGACTTCTTTTCTTATAAGTAATCATTTGTTTGACCAACTAATGAAACAAGTAGAACCAGGTCTGCTCCTTCTTGATTGAATTGAAAACCTGCAGCCACACTGGTCTTTGATTGGCACCACCTTCTCTAAAAACTACCTTACAGAACGTTAATACATGAAATTGGTATGGATACACTGCTGTCTGAGAATTGTTTCGCAGGAGCTTATAAAGATTTTGGCCCAAAAGGCCAGAGGGAATATGTGGTGCCTTATATTATGGTCCCCATAGTAAACATTTACCATTATTTCACTATTATACCATCATCCAGATGGTCATTGGCATGTATAATATTATATATATCAAATTTGTTTTAGCATAATATTGGCATGAGATCCAATAAGGTATGTTCAGAATTGTTGGGGTACAAGTTAAGCTCTGCAAACCTGTTTCCTCAGTATCTTTGAGCCTAATGTTATATACCTAGTAAAAGACTTGCTTTATGTACAGTGTGTCTACTGTTTGGAAATTCTTTTCATGGCAATGGGCAACAAAAACCTGTCAGCTACATGCTGTGGCCTCATAACATCCCCTGCACACAATGCAATGGGTTAACACAAAGGATTGGGCTGTGGCTGATGCAGAGAAGCTCTGAGGAATAACAGTAGAGACTTTGTTTACTTTGGACAAGATTTTTCTTTGATGCGGCATCTCTCCATGAAGGAAACGTCGACTCACCGGAATACTGCAAACAGGAATGTTCTCTGCTCTGAGCGGTGTTCCTTTCATGACAGAAAAACCTGTTTGTTCTGGAATGTAAGGCTCATTTTACACATCACTTTTACATATTATATATGAAACAAGTGACACAATGTGAATTCAAGTCTGGACCAGTGAGTGTGTGTACATAGAAGAAAATTAGACCTGCTTGGCAGAACAAAGAATTGTTCTTTACAGTAATCTGCCAGTTTTACGAGGATCAGAAGTCGCGGATTCAGTCACACGCAGATTTTTTTTGAAAACCGAACTCATAATTTTATGTGGAAATCCCCACAATAACATGTAATGTGCAGATCATGTCAATACTGCATCCGCTGGTCCAAGACCAATCCGGGACGTGCAAACTAGGTAACATTTTTGGACGTCATGGGGACGTCTAACACAGGAGATTACGTTTACTAATATCAATTTATCAAGCATGTCATCGTGTTCCTCTCTCTCAAGCTCGCCACAATATTATTTATGATAAAACATCATACAGTGAGGAACATAAGTATTTGAACACCCTGCGATTTTGCAAGTTCTCCCACTTAGAAATCATGGAGGGGTCTG
>JBBPDH010000151.1:6632066-6652484 GCA_037974565.1 Clupeocharax schoutedeni
ATACTTTATCAAATATCAGCAGCAATCACATTATATGTCTATACTGCATAGAGACAGAAAGAAGAGAAAATAACAGAGGATAGTTATTTAGCCTATAGCAGCCGAATGCAGAATGAGTCAGCCTGTCATCGCAGCCCAAACGAATAAGAAACCTCTGGCCCGTCACTGTCTCGGGAGACGCCTCCTCTCAGATCGCTGCCTGACAGGTAACATCTCAAACAGCCCTTGCACCAACTGGTGCCTGCCAGTCAATCGCCCCTGTACCCATTCTCCCTGCATCTGTCACTCAGATTCTTTCATGTGTTTACCTGCCCACCGTACATACAGCATTATGGGGCGATTTAGAGAACATAAACAAGACATCCTAAAGAGAACGTTTTCAGACATACAGTATACCTTGTAATGTTTTAAACCATCGATGTCCTTGAGATTTTGCTGAAACATTCCTGCCTTTAAAATGAAAGCAGATTGTTTGGCTGTTATAACTTTGCCTGGTCATTTGATGAATGCGGGCCTGCATGTACTCTTAAAATTTTTAAGTAAATAAAAAGTGCAGCGTGAGTTTTTCTGTTGTCTTTGAGATTTTGTTCTTATTTTAAATGCATGTGATTTGCACACAAAGCACAAAACCCCATTCTTTCAGCCTTTAAATGTAGTATGCAAATATCATTTGTTGGGAAAACAAGAATATCTCATGATTAAAGTTCTTCAGATGTTCTGTGTGGCAGTAGGCTTCAGTGAGGTATAATCACAGGACCAGAGAAGTATTAGTGGAAAATACTACATTAAAGTGTAATGTTCCTTACGTTTGTAGCTGCCGTGTGTTTAATTTTGTATTGGCTGCAGAATGTAATACATCTCTGAATGCTGTTATAGTCTTCTGTAGGGTGTAGGCAGTACAGTGATTCAAACTTGGCCTCTCTGGCTATTCGTTGCTTAATCTTTGAACTGCAAGTGTGATAATTGTCTTGGATTTTGGACCATGTTCCTTATTTCACAGTGTCTCTAAAATGTAAAGGTTTGGGTTAGCCTTGGCACAGAAACGTATGTAAAGGAGCAAGGAAATTACTGAAAACCAAACTGGAAAGATGAGATCAAGCCAAGATGTGTGCAAACAGCTCCAAAAAAGTTTAGATACCCATTTCACGTTCCTTACTCTCATGAGTTTATCAGTACTGCTCCCAGAAGGGTCCCTGAATATGTAACTGTGCCTAAAATGACAGCTTTTCTTTTGCATTTTATTATTGTACTGAATGCCTCATCCTCACCCTGGAATGTCTAAAATGACTGCTGTCAGAATTATTATCGCCACATTTTTTAAAGCACGTTTATCACAATTTTGTAGTTTCACTCCTCAAATCATCCGTAGTAGTGAGAATCCATGGTTGTTGCCATCTCTTTAAATACAGCTTTTAAAAGGCAGGTTTCATTGATGGCCTTCCTGATAAAAATATTTCCAGCTACTGCTGAATTTGTTAAGCACATAAAATCTTAAGAATCAATCCCAGTGCACGGGCGATGCCAGCAATATTAGTAAATCTGCAGACTACGATGGACCGTGCACATAGGAGACCTGCAGGAAACTATTAAAAGCAACAGCAAAGTGAGAAGACAGAGAACCTCCACTATTACAAATATCCATGAGCTGTGTGAATGAGAGCAAGAGACTTTAATCACAGAGGAATTATAACATATATGAAATGAACACCTTGTTTGGAACATTCAGACACTGTTATTCTCGCTGGAAAAAGCTCATCCTGTGTAAATCTGTGATTGTGATTGTTCATGTTCTAGTTAATCTGAACCCTGCTTTCACACAATGAAAACAGCATAATTGAGCAATTGAAAGTAATAAATGCATTCTGATTAAGCTTATTTTGTCCATTGTTTTAGCTATAACGCACTGTTTAAATGAGGAAGTCTTTCTTTTGCTCAAATTTGAGCAAACAACACAAATGAACTTAATGTGATTAACCATTATCACAAAAGTAAAATGCGATTCATTATTTGAATCTTTTGCCATCCCCATTTTTAATGGTTTACGGTCATGGTGTGCTCAGCTGCTCTTTTCGTGGTAAAGGTGATGTTTCATAAGAGGTCAGAGGTACCAAATGTAGTGCATTAGTTTCATCAGTGGCATTGCTGTGACAGTTAACGAATGGCATGGGGTTAAAGGTAGTGGTCATATTTGCTTTGATGGTTTTGCTTTAGTCGTTCTCTACACCAGCAGGACATCCATTAGCAGTGTTTGTAGCTCCATTAAAGGGATTCCAAGGAGATTTATAGACTGGCTCCATGTGCTGTACAGATGTCAAACACATGCTATAGGGGGAAGCGTTGGTTGGTGCCTGACCTGTATGAATACATTCCTGAGGAGTGTTCCGTGTCACTGTATATCACCTCTATGTTATGTAGCATATCAACAGTTGTGACATGATTAACTTGCCTCTTTCCACTTACTGAGGATATGAACATGGTGGAAGCGCCTGTCGAAATCATTTTCTATTTTTTGCCTCTACTGTACAGGGAGTAAGAAGTAGATCACATAGACTAACCACAATGCTATTTAAAGGAACCACTTTAAGGCGTTCTATTGCATGTGTTACACAAGGATCCGTGTACACATGTCATATGTCAAAGCATAACCCCTTTCCGTCGATCATCATCGTCTCCCTGAGGGGTCTCTTAAAGAGCTGACCTTATTTAATCTGATATTGTAGGTTAAGGTAGCAGAACACATCCTATTTGTCTTCCAGTAGAAGCCATTAGAGAAATTGCACTTGCACAGTAGATGGAGACTGGGGGAGTAGCCATAGGTTGGCAGATGGAGAGTACTGTGTGCTCCCGCAGACAGGCACGCTCAGTCAAACTAAACCGCCTTTGACAAATCTGCCTTTATCCCTTTTAGATATATGATGGCTGACCCTGAGAGTTGGAGTAAAATATATATCTCCCTTAACCCTGATTCAGTGCTTTCATTACTTGAGTGCTGCTTTCGAGTAAGTCCACTGAGTCTCTAATGCAGCGGCAGTGACCGTCTGTAGATGTGTGGAGCTGAGTGATGATGAAGAAGCCTGAAAAAAACAGTAACAAATACTGACTATTCTCAGGCTGTAGTCAGGATTAGTATGAGATTCATGAGTAGAAAACTGCCTGTGAGGACGTGATTTGAATTTGTACTCAGGCTGAAATTATAATTTTCTACAAACTACTTTCTCCACCTTGGATACTTCAGAATATTAAGTTGGAAAAAGCACAGAGAAACTGTAGTGTGAGTACTGACTCAAAAATATACCTGAGCCAGTATGTACTGTTGCAAGAAAAAGTATGTGAACCCAATTCACAAATTGGTCATAAAATGTGATCCGAGTTCACAGTCTGCCCAACCTAATACCACACACATAATTAAATGTTTTTTGAACACACTATGTAAACATTCACAGTGCATGGGGAAAACATATGTGAACCTCAAGGCTAATGACATCTCCAAGAGCTAATTGGAGTCAGGAGTCAGCCAACCTGGAGTCCAATCAATGAGTGTGTTGGTTAAATCTGCCTTGCCCTATAAAAAATACTCACCAGTTTTTGAGTTTGCTTTTCTCAAGAAGCATTGCCTGATGTGAACGATGCCTTGCACAAAAGAGCTCTCAGTAGGCTTACAGTAAAGAATTGATGGCTTGAAAGGGTTATACATGTATCTCCAAAAGCCTTGATGTTCATCAGTCCACCGTAAGACAAATTGTCAATAAATGGAGAAAGTTCAGCATTGTTGCTACTCTCCCTAGGAGTGGCCGTCCTGTAAAGATGACTGCTCAGTGAGGCGAAGAAGAATCCTAGAGTGTCAGCTAAAGACTAACAAAAATCTCTGGCACATGCTAACATCCCTGTTGGCGAATCTATGACACGTAAAACACTAAACAAGAAGTTCATGGGAGGACGCCACGGAGGAAGCCACTGAAAAAAAAATACATTTGAAATTTGAAATCTGCAATAGAGCACCTGGATGTTCCACAGCACTACCGGCAAAATATTATGTGGACGGCTGAAACCAAAGTTGTTTGGAGACCCACACAACACTATGTGTGGAGAAAACCTGATCCCAACTGTGAAGTATGGTGGAGGGGGCATCTTGGTTTATGGCTGCTTTCCTGTGTCAGGACCTGGACAGATTGCTATAATCAAAGGAAAAATTCATTTCCACGTTTACGAAGAAATGTTACAGGAGAACTTAAGGCCATCTGTCCACCAACTGACGCTCAACAGAAGATGAGTGTTGCAATAGGACAATGACCCAAAGCATAGAAGTAAATCAACAACAGAATGGCTTCAACAGAAGAAAATATGCCTTCTGGATAGTCCTGACCTCAACCCGATTGAGATGCTGTGGCATGATCTCAAGAAAGCGATTCATGCCAGACATCCCAAGAATATTGCTGAACTTAACAGTTCTATAAAAAGGAATGGTCAAGAATAGGAAACATTGGGTTGAGGTTATTGCTGCCAAAGGTGGGTCTTATTAAACCCAAGGGTTCACTTCCTTTTTCCACCTGCATTGTGAATGTTTACATGGTGTATTCAATAAAAACATGAAAACATATACAGTACCCCCTCGCCCCCCACACACACTTTCACACCTATAAGCGCCACACCTATAAGTCGCGATTTCAGTACATCATGGATTTTTGAACCTCCCGTATCTAAGTAGAGCTGATTGTAACGTCCAGGCTTAGTACACCACGTGGGAGTTACCAAGGCAATCAGACACGTGAACGGTAACCTCTGCTGCTCAGCGCCGCACCATGCATAAACAAGCAACACTAGGATAAGGGGGCGTGGCACAAGGCCTGAACGTCACAGCTGTACTCAGAGGTTGGAGGTTTGAAAGTAGTCAAACGTTATTTATTTCTCTTTGCTGCTGATTGGCTGCTGCCTTGTGACGCTGCAGTCCCAGTGGTGCGTCTCGAGCGTTGAACATGTGGACAGATATTGCAGTGCCCATCTGCCCTTCATGTAGAAAACCGGGTTCAATTACGGCAGACAATGATTGCAATGAAGTTTATTGTTATCATAAAAATCATATTAGCAATTATAATTAAAATAAGCAAAAGGTTCTTAGTTCAAACCCTATATCTAAAGAGCTACCAATCTTTATACAGCATTTCACTGAGTCTGGTTGTGGTTAAGAAGTTGTGTTAGTCTTCTTGTTTGTCTGTGGAAGCAAGGCTTTGATTTCAGATCCAGAGTTAACTGTACTTTTCTTGGGCTGTGGTTTGCTTGGTCCTCTTTTATTGCATAAATGTATGTTTGTGCAAGTATTCTGTTTTCATAATACTTAATGATATAATGATATAAATACAGTAACAAAAGTGCATCCCACCCCCACTGCCCAACAGTGTGACTGTAGTAGCCGTATTGCTTTGAGCTTGAAATGGACTAAATACATGTCAGAGGATGGAAAACAAGTCAAAGCTCTGGGGTTTGGAAGTAAGTCATCTTGAGAGGATTTAAAACATATCAGTTTTAATCTGGTGAGTCTTTAGAGGGTCATCACATATTTACATCTATTGTGGTGTCTTGTGGTAAACACGTTTTAAATCAAGCTAAATTACATTAAGATGATGCTTATTTCAGGAGTATAGTCAGTATTTCTAGAACACTGTATGACTGATGGATCCTAAAAAAGAAAGATTAAGACCAGTTAGGGGAAACCTGAAAGAATCAATAACCTGTGTGTAAAGTGCTTAGTAACAAGTAGCTGATTTGATGTCTGGCCTGTCATGCCATCGTCTTTCATTTTTGTAGATTTTTAATTGCTATTTTCCTCATGTTTCCACTAATATATTCTCGCAAAAAAGTTTTGATCTAGACTTTTTTTTGTTTTCTTTTTTAAAGACTTTTTTTTATTATTTAATTCTATTTGAATAGTTTTCTGAAATATATTTTTTCATTAGATTATATTAGTAAAAGAAACAGGCACAGGGATTTCTGTTCTGCTGGCTGAATGTGCATAAGGATCTCTGCAGACTTCAGAGAAACTAAGAATTTAGTGAGAAATAAGTACCATGATATTGTGTTTCTATTCTATCACTATTTCTCAGTGTCTGTCTGATGCTCCCACCTTAACCAGTTAGTCACAGGCAGAAAGTTGCAGCATGAAAGTGCTCTGATTTTTTCAGGATTGACCGTCTCTATCAGTCTTCCAGAACTGTTATGCTGTGCAGTGAAAACAGAAGCGAATATTACAGAAACACCCATCTGGGGATTCTTTTGGTGCTGTCATTCTTCATGTATCTTTGACCCTCACGGATTTTCTATTTTGAACGTGGCTTGTTTTGTTTTGGCTGAGTAAATCGGTATGTCCCTGGAGTATGAGAGTGTTTAATATCTCTGTCAGCCAAGGATTCTGTGATAGCTGCCATTTCACTTAATTGCTGTTGATGATGCACCGTTCAAACTAGGTCAGATGGCTTTATGATCTTAGTGTACTAGGTACTGGAAGAGAAGGCCCTTATCTGGTGAGCTTCTAGAAGGTCTGATGGAAACTCCCTCTATAAAACTTGGCCCTTTGGAACGTGGCAGGCATAATTACTGCATTTGCAACTGTCATGTCTAAATGTCTTTGCTTGTCTTTTATTCTGCTGTATCTTGGTGTCAGATTCATTCCCTATTCTTCTTTTTTTTCTGAATTTCTGAGTGAATGCTCATGGCCATCTCTCAGCCCCTGTTAAAGCTCGGCTGCTGCTTAGCCTCCGCGGCATTTGTTTATCGTCTTACTCAGCCATTTTACTTCGTAATGTGGATGTGTGGATGTGAGTGTGTGTGTGTGTTTGTGTGTGTGTTTGGGGCCAAAGGCCCGGCGTCTCACCAGCCTGCGTTTTTTCCCATCCCTCAGTTAATGGTGCATGAGCGGCAGCGGAGGGTGTGTAAAACGTGAGCGCTGGGGCTGAACGGTCACCATGCAGCACTGTGGTGACCGGAGGCCTGGCAGCTGGAGAAGCCATTAGGTAAAATCTTGCAGGTTCACATTCCATCCTCCACTGCAGGTTTAGGATGCTGAAAGGCCTTCATCTGTCCATCCAAGAGCAGACGCTGTCCCTGCAGACTGTTCCCAGGCCTATTAGAGCCAAACACATTAAGCTGTATTCAGATTTATAACTTAACATCTGTCATAAGCAATGGGAATGTAGTTTTCGCAGCCTCAGGGCTTACGCCCTTAAGAAACACGGGGGCTGTAAGTTAAGCAAGTGTGAGAGGCTCAGGGGAGGAGGGCAGGTTTTTCTTTCCGCTCTCGCCCTTTTATTCCTTTCCCTCTCCTTGTGTCTTTTGGCGCCGCTTGCCTCAAGATTCCAAAGACAATCCGGTCCGATTTTGTTTCTCGATGCCTGGTCCAAGCTTTTATTGGCATCCTCTCACTCGCTTTATTTGAGGTTAGAGCAGGTTCTGGGACATGGAGGAAAGCAACATAGATCAGATCTTTTGTACATCTCTCTCCCATCAGCAACTGTGCTTTTAAATCAGAATTCTGCAGTAACCTCTCATCTCTTGGCCTCGGTGCTGTCTGTTTCTTAAACACTTGCTTTTGGAAGAAGACTTCCTTGCTCATGTCTCATGGCTACATTTCTCAGTGGCTCTTTCAGCCTCCAAGCACCATCTGTGCCGAGCACTCTGTGTGTTTTCATTGCACTTCACATTCTATTCAAATCTGAATGCCAGGCAATCAGTCTAGATGGTGCTGACATGTGCACTCAGAAGCTGAATTTGAGAGTCAAATTTCTTTCCTGATTCCACTCAAGAACAGATTGTAGGACTGAATTTATCGTGTCTTTCACCTCTCCTAGTGGCTGATGGTTAGGGCCAACATTACAGACTGCAGTTGACAAGTACTTGTGCTATGATGCTCATTCATAGTAATATATGCAGCCATTGAGCAGTCTGAATGCTCCCTGATTGACATTTGCACTTTCAACTAGTCCAAGCAATATAAACCTGTACTGAGTGGTGGTAGATGAGACATGGTCAACTAGCCACTTGCTTTGCTATAAAGAGTAAAAAGGAACATGTAATAGAAGTCTCATTACTACTCATTACTACCTTTTAGTCAGTTCAAATCAAAAAGGGTGCTAAGCTGACCTAAACAAACAGGGTTAAACAGCAAAGAATCTGGCTTTAATAGCACCAATTCAGTGACATATGGTCTGCCTTTCTGGACATTTATATAACATATATTACAGCCTTGGCTCTTAGTATTGCAGATTTTACAGCAGAGCCTTTTTTCTCAGTCTGTTTGCAGTTTAACATGCATAGCACACAGTTTAGTCATCACATGGGCATTTATAGCATGCATTTAATCAATATTTCCCATAGATAACATCTTCCTGAAGGCAGTGTAAATTATGCCCATTTGAATAATGCCTTTTATCATTCTTAGAGTGTTGGTGTTAATATTTTAGCACAGAGTAAGCATTGGTCCCACAGAATGCATTTCTGATTCCTTTGCTGAAAAGGAAGGCCTGTAAAATGTGTTCCTTTCTTTTAATGTTTATTTATTTGCTGTATGTGGACTCTGTAGGGATTTTTGAAGGCCTGTCTCAATCCATAACAATTTTAAAGTAACAAGGCAGTGTCTATTGCGAAGCTTGACTTGCAGTTCCCCTTTGAAATATGATAATATCCATGAAGTTAGAGCAGGGCAGGCATGTGATAAGATCAGAGTCATGCTGTCTAATGGAAACGTGGGGGGCACTCTCATACTGAGATCAAACCTCTCCAGCAGCACCACTAATGTGTGTAAAACGGTCTGTAGCCTATGCCATCGAGCGCTGCGATTCTATTCCCATCTGCGCCATAATTATTGATGCATGGTCTCCAGTGACATTTTCAGATTCAATTGAAACATGTTGGGACTCATTATTGATCACAGCTATATTAGCAGCCATGAGGTTGCTAGTGCAGTCTACATCAAATTCAGTGGAGAGAACAGCAGCAGGGAGCTTGTTAGATCACCTGACTTCATGCCCATCCACACATCTTTGCACTATTCGACGGAGGAATGTCATAAAAGAGCAGAAGGAATAGTCCAAATGCATGAGTGTATGAACTGCACTAGACCTGTCAGAAAGAAGAGCTGTACATGCACATGTTATTGCATTCTGTTGTAGCGGAGATAAAACATCTGGGCAGTCAGATTAAATCAAACATATGCAAGAAAACAGAGAGAGGGAAAAGCATTACCGTTTAACGTGATTAACATTTGACCCGTACACTAAATGCCTTGTTCTCCATTTTTGTTCTGTGCATCAGTGCCCTGTTGTGTTTATAGGTTGCGCTCACATCACCAAGCACTCTTTAGAAGATTGCTTTTTGACGCTGGCCTTTTTTTTTTCATGCTTTAGCTAATTGCACAGTCCATTTGTTTGTTCTCTTTTTAATGTAGTCCTTTCTCATCTCTTACGTGCACAAAGCGCATGAGCCAGTTGAGATAAGAGCAATCACCCCACGTACATACGACCTTATACTGCACCTCTCAGCCAGCACTTACCCACCTTCATTTCAGTTTTATTCCTCTCTGCCTACCAGGCACAACTAAGATTTAGACTCAGAAGGACAAAACTGCCTTTAGAAAACATACACACTTCCATGTCCCATGGTTTTGTAAGCTGTGTGTTTCTTCTAAAATCAAGAATTTTAATTTTCCAGCCTCTACTCATTCTGTGAGGAGAATATGGAACATTGCTGTGAGTATTTTTTTATTTTTTTTTGCATGAGAGCATTAGTAATGGCAGGTACTGGTGTAAAATGGTTAGATTTGGATCACAAACTGTACTTCAGTTCATCCCAAAAATATTACATGGAGCTCCATCATCCATCAGAGAAGACAGTGCCAATACTCCACAGCCCAAGGCTAGGGCTGTTTATATAACTCTAGTTGACAAAACATTGGAATGTCTCATTCAATCTACAGTGCTATTCTATAAGTAAAAATGAAATATGTATTATATAAGCGATGTGTTCCAAATGCTTGTCTTGGCAAGAAATGTACCTCAAAGAAATAGTAGAGTTGAAAGAAAAGCACAAACGTACACAAGTTTCTACTCACCCTAGATGTAATCGGTAGTGTCAAACATGCTGACTGATTGACCACATCTGGAGTAAATGGAAAATAATGTGAATCTGCTTTCTTATTGAACTATTTATTAGAGCTGAATTTACAAATTTGTGTTAACCTATATGTGATGGCCAAAATAGGGCAGAATAAGCAAATGTTCTTACCAAAATGCTTTGCGTATAGTCTTGTTTAGACATGCGTAAGCTCACTGTACTTTAAAAAGATGAGTACTGTAATCACGAGTGAAAACTTTGCTGCTGCTCCATATGTTGGTCTCCTAATAGATGGTGTGAATCAACATGGCATGTGCTGTTGCCCCCAAATTGTTTCATGACGCTCACAGAAGGCGAGGCACTATCTTGGCTCAGCTTTGGCTGATCCAAACTCACTCTTCTGCTGAAAGGTTGAGCCCCGCTTGATGTAGGTCTTTGGGGCCAACTTGCTCTAGGCAATACGCTGCCTAACCTCTGTTCTTTTCTTTTAATCTCATCAGTCTTCTCATTTTTTTATGAACTTGTCTCGAGCCTTTTTAACCTTTAATGGCCAGTGAGATTGAGGATATGGACTGTGAGAGTGCCCGATTTTCACTCCACCTTACAACCAGCACTGCAGAATAATAATAATAATGTGAAGACGACTTGGAGATGCTTTCCTTTCACTCTGAGCAAATGCATTTTTCATCAGCGTTTTGCAGCTTGTTCAAACGGCCACACACCAGGTAAAAAGATTAGAGAACACAGCCCAGAGCTGGCCCTTATAAGAAAATGGCTGGTGTGGAACACTTAAGCTTGGACACTTTGTGTTTTCTATTACATGTGACTAGACACTGGAGTGGAAAAGCTGGAAAAGCTAATTTTTTAGTGTTATGTTATAGTACGTTTGTCTTTAGTATGTACTCATATGACCTCATTAGTATTTCTAGAGCACTGAGCAACTACATAAAATCATTAAATAATTATCAAACTTTAAAAAAAAAATGAAATTATGAAGAACAAACTGTTGTTGTCAGCTAGAGAGCCCAGATTTAGCATCAAGTGTCATCTCGGGCCAATATCAGCAAAATGCTAAATTGCATTTGGAGGGAAAAAAGAACAAATCTCATCTAATCCTGTAACACATTTATCCTGAAATAGCACACGCACACTGTGTCCTGCTATGTTGTTATTTCTTACTGTGAGGTGTTTTAGTAAGTTGAGAATGATAGGCTACTTTTAGATGATCATCTCACATGAAGTGCTTTAATCAAAAAGAGCTCATTTTAAAGCTCTGTAGTTTTTAAAGAATCTGCATTTGTTGGTACCTAGTTTCATTGCTGATATTGACCATCATATTATTTGAGAATTTTCCCCTGTTTCTTCTTCAGCACTTAAAAGGCTTGTGGTACTCATTTTAAAACGTGGCACACTTCTCTTGCTGCTACAGTTACAAAAAAAATCATTTTTAAGTCTGTGATGTACTTTTGCCATATCACCTTCCCTTACTGATGGAGTGTAGACGAGCATTTTCTTCACAAGTCAATATCTTTTAGTCTGGCTCAGAAGCATCAAGCTTTGCAGAAGTAATCCTGCTAGCTCAGAGGAACACATGGCAGCATTGCAAGATGCTCTGATTTAGACAAACTGTCAGGAATCAATACCTCTTGAATCAGTTGTTAGTGCAACATCAGAGCGCACCAAAGGTTAGCTGCTTTTAAAACTCTTCAACGTATGTTACAGGACTGTCTGCCTAAGCTCTTCATGCAATTGCCAGGAATATAGACAGCCTGAGGAGCTAGCTGTAACATTGGCTACAAAAGTTTGGTTGATGCAAGCACAATAAATTCAGTGTAGTTCGGTGTTGCTTGAATGAACTTTTCAAACTATATACATAATAATGTATGCATCAGAATTGCAGTTTTTTTCTGACTGCAAAGTATTGGTGATGTCTGATTTATATTATATCCAGGGGAATTTAAACTTCTATCATTGTTTATTTTGAGAGACTACATCTTCCATGTGGAAGCTGTACTTTAGCCTGGCTAACTCTTGCTGAGTTCATTATATGCTTTAGAATGGTACGATATTACAGGCACCAAGAGGGTGATTAAAATCATACAGTTGTGAGTTCTGTGACTCATGCAAACATTAAAATAACACAGTAATCAAAAAGGTTAATTTTATGGTCCAAAAACCAGCAAATGAGAATCTGCATCTGAATGCAGACAGGTGACGTTTGTTTAGTAGTACAAAAAAGTGGCTGAGAGCAAGACCTTTCTGAACATGTGTAATGCATAAAAAAATAGATTTTTACCCCACGGTAGCTTGTGTCCCATGTGCCCCTACACTGCTCCAGCAGTTCATGGATTTGCAGGTATTACACTCACTGCATTAATTCTGAAACAAACGTAACTCCACCAATTGCATAAGTAATGAAAAGCTTTGTCTTTCAAACTGCTGCTAATCAGAATGTGAGGTAATAACTTATAACTGCTCCTTTAAACAATGGTAGCCACTAAGCTGGCTTGAAGGGTGATTACATGCTGAAAGGTAGTCCTACATTATGGCTAATAAGGCCGGGAAATATAATTTTTTTTTCTGCTTTTGTGCCAGAAGCTTGCCTCCTCCTCCTCTTCCATCTGTTTCAGCTGAAGCTTTGACCCCCCGTCTGTGAGTGACTAAATCTCTGCCTACACGTTTCCAGTTTTACTCCACGTGTCCCCGATGATCTTCGTTCCACCCACTCGGCAATTACACACAGCCCAGTGCACTCACAAATCACGGAGACCACCAGGCCCAGATTTTTTACCTCATGCTGCCTAAGCAAAAGTGCACAAGCTGCGAAGAGAAGCTCCTCTCTCTCCGCTCTCCTGTGGTGTGTCCACTTGAGACAGTCACAGAAGCAATGTGGCAGAGGTTGGGGTGTGGGAGATCAAGCTTGGAACAAGAAAGTCTATTTTCGTTAATGATTTATGCTCCAGCAGAATTCTAGAACATTAGGTTCTAGATTCTTGATAGCGACAGCAGGAACAGTGTCAATTTCTCAAGGACCCAGCACAGTTGGGCACAGTCCATTTCTTACCAAAATTAGCAAATTTCTTGCATTTTCTGTAACTTTACAAACCACCCCCTGAAAATTGACGTTAAAATAACTATTTCAATTTTTCCCTGTCGCCCATTTGCATTTCTGTGTGGGTGTAAATCTCAGTAGATTGCACATTCGTTGCCACCTTTTGATTGACAGGCCCTGCATCCAAGTCCAACAGTACTGTTGTTTACTGTCAGATGTGATGCAAACAAATCTTACTAAACCACATTTACACATTTAAGTTGCAGTGAATACAGCCCAGAACACGAGATAGAGTTAAAAATTACAAACATATCTGATCATATCCGAAAAGGCTTTGGCCTAAACAAAACCTACAGAAGATTGTGATTTAGTTTAGAAGGTTTAGCAGACTATTGGTAAGCTACAGTTCTATGATTTGTCAGGAGATCACACATGAATTTTTTATTATATGAAACTGCTGTGGCCATTAGTTTACAGCAAGTCTCTCTTGCAGTACTAAAGAGTATTTGTGAAGTATTCTGTAGTCACTGAGTGCTATCTATAGCACCAAATGAACTGTAATGGCACAAGAGTGGTTAGAGGACAGTAGCCAGGTTTCCATCCAAGCTGATGGAAATGCTAATTATCGATAAATGTCAGCATAATATTTTTCTGTTTAACTATAGCGCACAAATTTTATATTAAACTACTTTGGGAACCTGTGGTCAGTGGCAGCCTGTGATGGGCGCAACATCAGGACTAATGAATCCACACAACATCTCAAAATAAAAAGATGCCATAGCCAATGATTTTCTGTGAAATGTCTCTCCACCACCTCGTCCCAGAAGGTCTTATTCCGTGGTCTCTCCCATACCCGTGGGGTTTCGTCGCACTGGGGTACTTTCTTCAAGCTCTAGGGAAGTGGCCCCCAACCCCCGGGCAGCGGACCGGTACCTGCTGTTAATAAAGCTGCGAGTACACATTGGATTTACATTTATTATTATTTTTTAAAGATAGCCCATTATTATATTTTTAAAATACCCCCATTTTTGTGTGTATCATTTATTTGTATTAATACGTATATGTATAATAATTTGCCACTCCTTAAATGCCAGACAGTGAAAATAATTTCTTATATTAAACCGGTCTGTGACGAAATAAAGGTTGGGGACCGCTGCTCTAGGGCTATCAGACAAGCTTCATTCTGCTGTCGTCTTCGGATATTTTGTACATTTCTAATTAGTTGTAAAACTGAAATAACAGTAAGCTGGCAAATAAAACAACTGTCTGAATAATCTCTCCATCATTTTTTTCTTTGTTTAGCGGAGGGCAGTGTCAAGTGGAAAACAAAAGATAGATAATTTGCAAAGCATTTTATCGATAAAAAGCCAGTTGGATGGAAACAGGCTGGAGGCAACACATTTCGCACATTTTTTTTTCCACACAGTGTTACCGTGTATAAAAATTTTGAGCAAATTCATTATAATTAGGTATAATATGTTAATATTATTAGAAATAATTCGAGAACTATAGTAAGTTGATGTCCATTGAACTTAGTGAATGTATAAAAAATGAATGTATTTATAATAAATCATGAAAAATAAATATTTTAGTTTTAATGAGGAAATGTAATGTAAATGTTTTAACACTAACTTAACACCACTGCCCAGCAGTAAACAGCTTTTAAGCATAATTTTCTCAGGTGTCTAAGACTTATGCACAGTACTGTATACACACACACACACACACACACACACACACACACACACACACACACACACACAAAAGTAAACCCTGCAGATTTGTGGTTCAGCAGTTGCAGATTCAGTCGCTTGCTGATTTTTTTCTGGGGACTGAACTAATAATTTAATTTAAAAGCAACAATTTTTCATAATAATTTAGCACTAAAATACATTAAAAAGTATCTATTTCCACAAAAAAGCTGTGCTGGGTTGATTGTTTGCAGCAGTTACCAAGACAATCAGATGCACCGAAACAGAATGAGCCTCCACAGCTCAGCGCTACACCTAATCATAAACAACGAGCACGAGGATAAGGCGGCATGGCAGACGAGGCCTGCATGTCACAGCTTTTTTCGTGGAAATAAATAATTATTAAATAATTATGTATTTTAGTGCTAAATTCTTAAGAAAAGTAGAATTTACTAATTTTGTAATGTAAATATTAATCTAAATTCAGATACATTTCCATATAAAATCTTAACAATACATTTTTTGGTACTGTCAAGAGAATACAAAGAAAGTGTGGTCTTGGGTGAAAATACCGCTGTACTCAGAGGCGGGAGGTTTGAAAGTAGCCAATCCGAGAATGTTAGTATTTCTCCTTGCTGCTGATTGGCTGCTGCCCTGTGACCCATCTCTAGCGGCTGCAGTCCAGAATTTCCCCCGTGGAGCGTCTCGAGTGATCTTGTGTTTTTCGTTTTGTTCTTCTTAAATGCCTGTAATTTTGTTACTGTGAATTTAATTCATTACTGTAGTTACCCTGCTTATACCAAAGAAAACTACAGCGCATACCAAAGAAAATGCCAGTGGGGTAAGATCGGCATTTTACATTCTAGCTCTGTGAGACAGCAGTTCAGTGTAAACTTTACAGAATGAGTATGGGTTTACCTTTCCATTGTCATTAAGGTTTATGTATCAAGCTGAGTTTTAAGTGAAATTAAAGTGTTTTGGGGCATATTTAGGGTTTACACTATATATATATTTTACACTTTGCAACTTCGCTGTTTTTCACTGTACTCTTGGAACCTAACCCCCGTGATTGTCAGGGGTTTACTGTACATTTTTTGAGTCAAATCATTGTGTGTTCAGAGATTCACATCCCTTCAAACAAGGGATAGAGGGAGAGAGAGAACGAGAGAGAGATGTACACACATAGATAGAGAGACAATGTGAGAGATAGAGACAAAAAGATCACTATAGGAACAGATAAGAAGGCTGAGTTGGGGATATTTAAGGCTCAGTCGAGGCGTTTGTGTTCTGCTCGTTGCTATGCTGGCTTCTCCCAGAGAGGATGCAGAGCTCCAGGGGTCTCCACAGCACAATGGCTGCTGCTCGACTGGCCCATTATTTCAGCACTGTGAGCTGATACATTAATGTTTATTTGTTTTCTGTAATGACCCATTATATTTATTCCCTAATCAAATGAGTGATTTGTGTTTGAGTGGGAAAATTGAATGCAGACTAGCAACCAGTTTATAAATGAAGAACAAGGCACTGATCAAATAACCACTGATATGATGTTAATGTGGAAGCATAAAGATGTTTAGTCCTGGTCCTGTTTGAAATAAAACGGGCTATGCTGTATAGCCATTATGTTGCTGTGTGACTCAACTCTGATCACATGCAGTTTTACCCCGACGTAAATACTGACAGCGTTTTGTCATGTTTGGCAGTCCTTAGATGTTTATTGATATCTGCATGTGTTTCATAGGGTTTTATTATTGTATCAGAGGCTCCAGCTGACTGGGACAGTGATGGGATGCGTTGCATAAGATATAAAGCAGCTGAGATGCTTACCGTACCTCCAGATCTGTGTTTCGTCATGGTAATTCTGATATGCGCTACATCACATTGCGCCTCAGTGGGCCCATCTGGCTGTTATGAAAGGAGCCAGGGCTTTGGGGAGAGTGATTGTTTTACCGCATGCTTTTGTCTCACTGGGTTAAATTAGGCTTTAATTAATGCTTTTTTAACTGTAGAAGTTTTATATACATTTTCTCTTGTACCTTTTAAACAAAACCCTGAAATGGTATTTGTTTCTATATATCTTGCTTTACTGACCAGATATATTATTAATAATTTTCTTGTCTCCTTATGATTATTTGCACTTTATATATATTTGAGCCTCTTTTTGTGTGTATAACTCTGTTTGAAGACCTGCATTGTGTGTGTGTGTGTGTGTGTGTGTGTTATGTAATACATATCGTCAAATTTAACCCCAGTTATCAAAAAGAAATGTTTTTGTAATTTCAGTCAAAATAAATCAAATGAAGGATATTTCACAGGCCCATTTTGCTGGTTCATTTTAAGTTGGAAGATTCTTTTCTTAAAAAAAATGGTTAAAAAAGTAATCTCACGCACACGCGCGCACGCACACACACACACTTAGAGGGGCACTGTCACATCCGTGCACACAGCAGCGTGGGGTGCGAGCGGCAGTGCTCTCAGTGGTACTTAGCGCATGTTAATGCATTGCTGCTCTCAGCAGTGCAGCGTGATGTTGTTTTATGGCCTGTTTCTCTGTGCAGAGCTGAAGGACAGCCGAGCACACTCCACTGAGAACCAAGCGGTGCTCACTCCTCCCTTGTCCCTGCTTATCTGCCTTGTAATTAGTTCATTTTCCACTTTAATAAGATAGATGATGGCCATGTGGGCTTTCAAACAGATATAGCCCAACCTCAGCCCTGAACTGAGCTCCAGGTAAATGAGAAGCTGTCAAGCAGTCTATTGGGGAATAAAGAAGGTTAGGGGAGAAAAGGGGATAGAGCTGCTAGGTGTAAATGTGTGTGTGTTTGCGTGCGGGAGAAAAAGAAAGAGAGTGAGAGATTAGAGCCAGTGAATTTTCAACCTCATGCAGTAGTCCCCCTCATAAAGCAATCATCCTGTTCCACACACACACGCACACACGCGCACACACACCCCACACGCACTCTTATTCTGCCAAGTGTGCTGAGTCAGGCTCAGTGAGGGGAAACAGGGCCTTAAGTGATGGTGTATTGATTGGCCTGTTTGTAAAGGGGAGGGAAGTGTAGTGGGGCCTTTTGGCTTTACATGCCTGCATCAGACTGTGTGTGTGTGTGTGTGTGTTTGTGTGTGTGTCAGCATGACCTATAACCACCATCATTCCTAAATACAGTGCCATGCTCAGTTCAATATTCCATCTTTTACCCTTCTCTAATAGAGTACTGCACCTTAAACACTTCTGGTTTCTTGCAGCACATGACCTCAGTACCCTTCCTACATACTTAATTTTGTTGCATATAAGAGAAAATATCAAATATAACTATATATATCTCAGTCTGAGAGAGGAGCCAAGGCACTTTAAAAAGTCTTACTCTCTTGCCGAGGGGGGATATTTGGAGAAGTGACATGGAGAGTTGAGGAGTGAGTCCTGCCAGGTTTTGGCTGGAGTTTAGTTTGTGTTTTGGACTATTCCTGTTTCACTAATGCTTGAATAAAATCTCTCCTGTGCATCCACCTTGATCTGCGTCCCTGGGTGAGTTTTTGGTTTCCCAGCCAAAGTGCACTGGCCATTCCCCAGGCTGTTGTCACATGCGGTGGCACATGTGGGCAGCTCCCCTCTTGTGGTGGCAGCTTGCCTGTCTGGCACCTAAACAGCACCCAGAGGCATCACACATCTCCAGTGTAAGTGCAGTATTGCTTCTTGCTTTAAGCTTTTTGTTGTTGTCATCTCAATAAAATAATCCTCAGACTGAAAATGCAGTGACTACTTAGGAAGACATGTTGGCTTGCCCTAGTGCTGGACTTTCTATGCATGGCCTTCCCCTTGAGCACAAGCAGCAGAAATCCATTCTCCCGCCGTTCCAGCTCCGCAGGAACAGCTGTACACAACAGCCTCGGAGTTTGGTGCAGCAATATGTTGTGGCAATGTGCAGCATTACCCAGAGGTAATATGTGTGTGCCAGGTCACTGGATTCAGCTCATGTTGTCATGACCTTGTCAACAAAGAAGAGCCACAGCCTCCCCCTGTGGCCAAACCCCCTGCTCCAAACCAATGGGTTCCTGACCTAAGGATGGCTGCTGAAGCCATGCTTTAGCCTTGTGAACCAAGCGTGCCTCGGTCCCAATTCTCCCACTGCCCTCTTAACTGTAACCACTCACTTTCTCTTTGCCAGACTGGTGGAGTAAACAAAACTCACAACATCCTCTTCCTCACCAACCCTGTCTCTGTTTTGACTCTCCCTCACCGTAACCATTGTGGAGGATAAGACTTTGGTCAGCCCTTATGGCTACTACAGCTGTGGAACTGGACACTGGCGATGATGTGAGGGACATCTCGGTGCTGCAAACCTGTTCACCAGTGCTCCGCTTCTTTCACAGCATCAACAAGACACTCTGGCTCTCCATCCAAACATGATGGAAATTGTTGCGTAGTTGAGAAGTGAGTTCTGTTGGATGTTGTTTAGTGTTTTGGATGTGTTCTTTTTTATATTTGCTTTAATTAAAGCTGTTTACTCACGTTTGTTTGTGCGTGTCCCATGGTTTGTTTTGGTTTTCCAAACTATGTGTGTTGCCAATTGGTTATAGCAGCATGCCAAAAAGTAGGATTTTCTGGCCTGCCTTAATATTTTCTGGTCAACTTAACTTAATAGTAGTGCTGGGCCGTTAACGGTGCGAGATTCTTATTGTGCGCTAAAAAAAAATATCTCCGTTAACGATAGTCAGCCCTTAGACATAGTTTTATGTAGCAAGTAATGCATCAGTAACAGATAGATTGTGCACCCTTAGATGCATGAACAAGTACAATGATCGAGCAATGTCCCTGCATTTAAGGCTTAAAAGTTCATTCTGTGATTTTAGACCTGTAATTATCATGCGTCCAGATAGCTGTATGCATGTTATGCGTTTCTGAACAGCTGAGGCCAGCTCATAAAAAAATAAGAGGTTTTAGACGCAGCTACCAAGGTCTTAGTATTAAAGTGTGGCATTAATGATTAGTGGTAATATTAAATATAGACTGAGTCTAAATGCTTTTTCGTTAATGAAGAATTGTAGCAGCGGTGTGTTGCATGTTCCAGCAATGTGTGTGTCCTCTCACTAAGGCCTGGGTGTTCTTGCAGCAGAGTTGATTAGGTATTAGCATTGCTGCTGGAAAGGCTAAATGATGTGTATGCCCTGGAAACTGGGTGTCTCTGTAGCAATCATTTGTGGATCTGTGATGAAAACAATTCAATTAGTGCCTGCTGGTTGTACTGCGTTTCATATTTTGTCATTAGGGCTATTATGTTTCAGACCAGGGCATCTTTGTCTGATAGTGGTAGGTAGTGGTTTGGCCATTTGCTGGAGAGCCCACTGATTCTGGAGACACACACACACATACCCACACACACACAGACACACACACACTGGGTGTGTGGGTATGAGATGTAGAGCACGGGCCACTGAGCTACATCATTGCTTCATTTGGATGAAACTCCAGTGCACTAGAGTCATTTATCTACATAGCGTTTGTGTGTGTGTGTGTGTGTGTGTGTGTGTGTGTGTGTGTGTGTGTGTGGGTGTGTGTGGGTGTGTGTGGGTGTGTGT
>JBBPDH010000151.1:6660889-6673212 GCA_037974565.1 Clupeocharax schoutedeni
AGTGAGTGAACAAAAAATAACAAGCACCTTTTTGTCTGAGCAACATATATTGACAAATGCCACAAATTGAACAAAATGAAAAGTTTATTTTGGTAAACAAAAGCATTTCTGTCTGTCCAGAAATACTGTTAGGTCTGCCCCATCTAACACATACGCACGCACGCACGCACGCACGCACACACGCACACACACACAAAACGTGTATGGAGGAAAAGCTAATCTTAAAAGTCTCTTGATTGTTCAGAATCTACAAAGCCCACAGCATATTCTCTGTGTGCTAACAGAACTAGTGCTAACTCTGTTAGCCAGGACAGGAGAGTTTAGTTTAGAGCCAATCGCTGTTGAGCAGATTTGAATGGCGGGCTGTCACGGAGAAACGCCTCCGTTCACGTGAACGCAGTCTGCATGCGCGCGTGTCTGTGCTGCAAGTAACATGCATGCGAAAGATCAGTTTGAAATCGGCAATATGTGTGAGTGATCGGCCGATCACCGATCAGGCCAAAAATCGTCCATTTCCGTTCGCTGCCCGATTGATTGGTGCATCCCTAGAAAATGCAAGACCAGCCTTTAGCACAATGATAAAATAACACAGATGTAGAGAACTGATGAAAAGTACGAAAAACAAGAAGTAAACAAAGTAAATTTTGGGAACTCCCACCAAAACTAACCCAGGTTAAATCAAATTAAAATATTCAATGAAAATGTAAAATATAAAATAATACATATAAAATTATATTGAGTGATATTATTTCTTATTGGAATTTTCTACTTAAAATAGAAATTGTATCAGCTATATTGTTTAGACAGATTGTTTATATCTTTAGTGTCTTTTTTGCCTTTTTTAAATTTGATGACATGATCAGTGTGCTCTAAGTGAATGAAATAGATTTCATTAAAAACATTACAAAATGAATTTTTTTTATGGAGATCATCTGTGGGGATAGCTGTATTTTTCTTTCTCTGTTACGGAATTTGTAGAAAATGCATTAAGTTGTATGTTTTACACATTTGTGCCAGCAAATGCTTAATACACTAGATGGAAATGAAAAGGAAAAGAAAATAGGAATGAAAAGGAGGTAAGAGAAAAGAGTGATGCTCGACATTAGCCGTAAGTGAGTCTGCCCTTTCAGCTTAAAGTATTTCTTAAAAAATAGAGCACAGAGCCACTTGCATGTGAGACGATCAGTGCCTCATGTTTTAAACCTGCTTAGGTGTTTTTTTATACTTATAAACTCTAGCTGGAAGAATTTAGTCAGGCTTGCAATCAGTCCAAGTGTGTGGTTAAGTATTTTAAAGACCCCTGTTGATTGTAAGAATGGAAGCGTAAGTGTTCTCCAGGTAATTGTTTAAAGATATGTTTTATTAGAACCAGTTGCTAGAATGTAGCTGTTGGACATTAACCCTGAATCTTTTGGAATACATGGTAATTCTAATAGTCCTCATGATTAGTTAAAATAATGAATATGTTACCATTTCTAACTTGGGCTGTCCAACACAAATCCATTCTCTCTGTTATCGAATGCTGATTTAAGCAAGTTTCAGAAAATGTCCAGATTTTAATTTATAATTTACTTATTGTTTTAATGTTTGCACAGTCAGGAAGGAGCGGTTCAGGATACATTTCACTGTGTGTTGTACTTGTATGACTGCATGTGACAAATAAAGAATCTTGAATCTTCGAGGGGAAAATTTCAGGAGAACTGATTTATGAGAAAATGTGTTTCCCACTTTAAATGCTTACTGTATGTATTTTTCACATTGAATGGCAAAACCATGTACGGAATAATCACTGAACCATGTCTGCTGCCTTCCTGGAAACTATAATATATGTGAAAGGGGATTGTTTAGGGGGGGTGATCAAAGATTCCTGGCACTTCCATATCACCAGGCAGAGAATCCAGCTGTAGCGGACAGCCCTGCCTTTCTGCTTGCGGATGAGCATCTCCAGTAACAGACTTTTACTCTGTAAATCTAAAAAGAAAACAAATGGGTTTATCGCATATTTTGTGATTCTGAAAAAAAGTAATTTGTATTATGGTTTATTCAGATTGATTATGGTTCAGTGCATTTTATTTTATTCAAATTTCTACATGAGTAAACTGCATTATGAATACAGTAGAAATATTGTGTGGTTTAAGTATTCCAATCAAGTACAAAATAACACATACGAAGCATGTAAATTCTATACATGGCTTTTTCGGTGCAAACAATGTAAGCAGTGTCAGTTTAGCAAATCAAGTTCTATGAGTACAAAAATACCTTTATAACATAATTATGAATTTGCTGTTTCTATTTTGTTAATTTCTTTGTTAAATATAAACCCAAAAACAATTGCAAATTTTATAAAGACAATAAACTGTAGTAAAAATTCCACATAAAATCTGTCCTCCGTCTGAAACGTGTGGAGCGGGGGGTTGAGAGAGAGAGAGAGAGAGAGAGAGAGAGAGACGGCTAGCCAGAACTCATGCTCAGCTATGTCTCAGACCTGCAAGTATTTATTAGCTCGAGCGATGCCAGCATCTTTATGTGCGTGTGTTAAAAATCCTAAACCCATACTTTGGGATGATGACTGTCTAGTGAGAGATTTTGCTTGTAAGATTAGTTTTTTTCCTAAAGATTCTGTGGTGTAGAGCACACCATCATCTGCCAGGCTGGCTTTGTGATGGCACATTATTGCATGCCAAATGCATGGGTGTGGAAACTGCAACGCCCCCCTCCCCCTTCACGGCTAAGGCAGTAGCAGGGGAATTAATTTGGTGTAACATGCGATGTCTAGGCCGGTGTGTTAGAGAGACAGAAAAGGGGGAGGTCACTGGGAGTTCAGACAGAGCACGCCATCTTTCGGGCCTCTCCCCATGTACAGTACGACGTGACGCACCTCTGTGGGCTACTGGAAAACTCTCACGTGTTTGTTCATGCTGTTGTCAAGGAGGACCTGCAGACACTCCAGTAGTACTGTGAGTTCATAAATATGTGTGTGGTTTTGTATACAGATCTACATATTTGTTTTTGTATATTTTCTTTCTACTTTGACTAATTCCAGAAAAACTGATTATTCTGACTTACCTGGCCGAGACCAACAACATTTTTTTTTTTTGCTAAATTCTTGCTTAGGAGGGTAAAACCAGTTCCTTTTGTTTACTGAGGTAAATGTTATGGTCTGGTTTAAGGTCTGGTTTGGAAAATTCTTATCACATATATTTAGATATAACATCCATTATAGGAGAAGAAAAGAAATGTAATGTATCTGTAATGTACCATGCTAATGTAAATATAGTCATATTCTTATATAGTGATATTATTATTTTATCATTTAAATAATTTGTCTGTTATGAATGATGTGTCATGGAATTATATTCAGGCAGAGTAAATGGCAGCTGGTGGCTAATTTGGGTTCTCAAATTTGTTTTTAGTTGTTTGTTCTCTTCATAACTAAGGTCTTGGTGTAAGTATTATGTTATATGGATATATTTTACATTTTATTATTATAAAGATAATGGTATTTGCATTCAGATCATTACCAGATGAGCTTTTATTGCTTTTGTACTGTAAAATGGAGTGAGGATTGTTAGTGGGCTTAGAGGGGTTGGTACTCCAACACTTTAGATAAATATTGCACTTATTTGGTCAAAAGTATTTTATTAGGTATATATTAAAACACGGATGAATGTCCCATGTGTGTTGACGTGCTGAAAAGGCTGGATTTCCAATATGAATCCATTCAAACTACAAACACTAGGATACTTAGAAGAGAGGACAAATGTGTAATGCATATTTAAAGTGCTTGGAACACTATCTTCCTGCATACACTTGAGAAAGTTGGGGTCAGTGTGTACATGTGTATGTGTAAGATGTGTGTTATACAAACAGAGACAGACAGAAAGTGAGGAAAGGATGCAGCAGACAAAGAGAAAGGGGGTGGTGAAATAAAATGGAAGAGAAAGAGAGACTGTTGTCTGAACACTGTCTGCACCATGCTTTTAGTTCATCTCTTGGCGCCTAATGGATTGGAAAAAGATGTAATTGATTTGTTGATTTGGGGCATTGAAGGCGCTTTGGGTAGAGTAAATGGTGGGAGTTTGTATTTCCTTTACGAGTGAAAAATGCAAGTGAGTTCTGACGTTAGTGTGTTGTGTGTGTGTGTGTGTGTGTGTGTGTGCGTGTGTCTGTGTGTGTGTGTGTGTTTTTAGCATGTATAGCATGTACAGTACGTTCCTAACTGAGTTGGCTTGGTGTGTGCTTGAAGACGAGGCATCTTCATAAAACTGTGTCCTTCCTGACCATAGTCAGGCTGGATTATAAAAGCTTTTAGCTTTGGAGAAGAGAAAGAAAAGAAAAGAAGCATAATAATACATTGGTTGTAAATGAGGGAGAGTGGCATGACCCCAAGAAAAGCAGTGGCGCAGTGATTCTGTGTGTGCTTTTGTCTGTCAGGCCTCTCTCGAAGCCCTGCTCTAATATGACTAATGATTTCTGATTTCCTGTTCGCTCGATCGTTTACGAAGATGTGCATGAAACACTCGCTGCCCACTCTTTTCTTCCCCCATTTCCATTTTCAATCAATCCTTTCAGCACTATTCGCCATTCCCATCACTCCCCCTGCTTTCTTTATCTTGTACCCTTCATTTTCCTAATTTGATACTTTGGTCTGATAATCCACTGAAAGGAGCCTCGTGTTTTGCATTGACTCACATGTTCTGTTCCTTGCCCTCTTTATGGAGGAGATAATGGATTCGGTGCTCAAACTTCAGATTTCATCTGCACTTACTGAAGAGGAAAGAAGAGGAGAGGAAACGTCCTGCTCTTTAATGCGTTTTACCTTTTTTTCCTTTTTTTTAAAATGAAAGTGGGAGGAAAATTAGCATAACATTTTCAGCTCTGTGCTTCTTAATGCTGTTTTTGCGCATTATCCCTCAAATGAGGCGAAAGCTCTGAGACAGAATACCTCTATTTGCTTATATATGAAAATGTCATCTTCAGCAGTCTAAAGACAAGATTGAATCCAGTGTTTGAAACTGGGATTTTGAGGTAAAAATATCTACAGAATGACTTTATAAATATTCCTGTTTCTAACCAACCACTCTCCTGCCACCCACCATCCTACCAGAGCCCAAGTCACTATAAAAAAAACCCGGCCGTGTGTCAGTCACTCGTACAGTAAACACATTTAGCACAAACACCCATCATCTGCACCTCACTGGCACATTACAATGTACTAATTAAACTTGATTTAAGCTTTTGGGAGGGAAAAACAATCAATACGGCCTAATACTTATGAGGATTCTGTCTTTAAGACATGATTGGTGCTATTAATGGCATCTGCAGCACTTCCACTGAGAGCAGGGCATTAGTGTAGTGCTGTGGCTTAAATATTTGTTAGAAATAAGAAATAGTAAAAGATTTTTCCTTAGGTGCCAGGTTAAGGAAGGGTCAGCTTTCAGAAGAAAGTTATACGAGGAAATAAAGCATAAAGGACTACATAAATCAAAGCACTGTTCAACACACCACATTATAGCAAAACCTAATTAGCATACTTCTAAACAACCCGTAATATCCCATTTGTGTACCAACAGAGCAAGATTCAGGGATTATAATGTGTTTTAAATTCACCAGCCCGAATGCATCATGTTCAGGCATTTGAACACCAGGAAGCATGTGATTTTTATTTTTTATGTTGCACTGAGGTCTTTGTGGGCCCTACACAGGGGCAGTGCTAGGCTCGATTTATATTTCCCTCATGCTTAGAAGGTTGCAAAGGTCATATGGACAGATGACAAAAGCAGCCTGGAAGGACCGGACAGATGAAGTGTATTGGAACCTATAATCCTGCAGATGCTGTACCAACCATTAATCAAGGTTATGGGAAATTCCATTCCAAAATCATAGAGTTTTTATATGTCATGGTCATCTGTCATTGATTCTCTGATGAGGGAAGGGGTGTTCAGAACATGCTTTCTAAGCCAGATCATATTCTCCAGCTGTGGCTAAATGCACAGCCACATAAATCTGAATATCCTGGAAAAGTTGACGGATGTGTGTTTCGTTTCATATCAGTTATCCGAAAATATATTACCTTCCAGGCTTGAAGTTTTGTGAACCTATTGGCAATAAAGTACAGATAATAAAAGCCTCATTATTAAAAATTATTTTAAAAAGCCTATGATGTGAAAGAGACTATCAGAAATGATCTCATAGGAATGAACTATTTCTTCCTCATTTATCCAACTGCCGTCTTAGCAAGGGTGAACTGAAGCATTTGAACACTAGTTAAAATGTCAAAAAGATGCTAAATGCACCCCCTGAAATTTCTATTGCTTTCCAAATTGGTCAGATCCTTGTCTGTAGCATGTTTAAAGCCATCCAATGGAAACAAATGCGCAAGAAAATATTGTAATTTCTCTTTAAAGTGTGGATTTTACTGTCCTATGTGCTCTTTGAGGACAATGGACTGTGAAGATTCCTTCCTGGAAAGAATGCAGTTGTTCCATTTATATCATCAAGCTGTTTCTAAAGCGTATACTTTTTTCTCTGACGTTTTCAAAGCCCTTTGAGCGTTTGTGTCTAGTTGCACTAAAGGGGACTGCTTTTCGGCCTCAGTCACGGTCCCACATGAGCTCAGAGCAAACAGAGCTACAATGGTACTGTACTGCTATTGACTTCTATTGAGTTTTTAAATGTTCAGCTCATTGAGGAGACTCTAAACTAGCGTGCCGTCCTGATGGGGCCTGCCAGATCCTCCCCTGCTCCTCCTCTGCCAGCTGATTGTAATTGTAATGTGGGCCTAAAAGCTGCATTGTTATGGACCAGCAGGAACTCGGTCATGCCTTTCAGGGTGAATAAGGTTAATCCATAAAGGAACGGAGTGAGAGTGTGTTCTGCAATTGTCCTCGCCACTCAATCTAATAAAGAGACGCCTGTACAGGTGCCACTTGGGAGGCAATGAGAGAGGCAGTCCCTCAGTTTACCAAATGTGCCGCTCTCTCTCTCCGGGATTAGTCGTTCGCCTGCGTCATGCTCCGTAAAGTATGTGAGTGAGGCCATGGCCATACCAGAAGAAACAGGTTTGCCCGGCTGCTTGGGGAATAGTTCAGAGGAGACAGAGCAGAGAACATCACACAAAGAGAACATAACCTTCTCGGAGGAAAGACACCAGTGAGGAGGTGTAAATTCTGAAGTGCTTTACAGAGGGCGAACACGGACACTGGCTGTACCAAGGGAAAGAAATAGAGGCTGTGCTGAGATTGCTGAGAAGACTTGAATTAGAGCAGGAAGAAATGATATATGGAGAACTGGAACAGATATACATATTTTAGAAGCTAACGTGACTAGGAAAAAGGGAGTGCTATGAAAGTGTATTTTTAAACGGGACATATTATGCTAAACTCTTCCTTTTGTTTTTGTATGTAGGTCTCTACTGCTCTTATAAATACTCATGGAAACAAAACATTCATTTGTTTCTGTGAATCAATAAAAAGATTTTGGTGTCAGGAATCATATAATCTTATGAGCTGTTAGGACGACGAGCCCATTGTGATGAAATAATGGACAAATTTGCATAGAACCACCCATCATCTGTCGAGCTCCCACCCACTAGATGAGTTGAAGATCCGTCATTTTTGTCTGCTAGTTTTATGAGCATGCATAAGACACAGAGTGCTACGGCTATAGGCAAAGGCAAGTCACGCATGTAGTTTCTGGCTGCAAAAAATAGCATAAAAACCCTACACTTTCTCCCAGCCAAAGAAAACTGAAGAACTGTGGCGCCATTTCATTTTCGGTGGCCATGTCCCAGCAACAATGAGCAACAATACTGCTATTTAAGGTGGAGCGAAAAATTCCCAAAATGCATTTCATTATAACAAAGCTTAGATTGTTTGGGATGTTTGGCTCCTAAGTGATATTTGTGTATTTTACTGTGGGTTTCAGCTGTTTATTTAAGAAACTGCAGTTGACAATTGCGTCTGTTCGCACAGTAAAACACGTTTCAGTTAAAACTATGTACATTTAGATGATGTGCTTATTTATATTCTTATTTTTGCCAGGATGACCAAATTTAGTATTTTTTGCCATATAAAATATTTTTAAGTATAATAAAATAAAAATTTCAAAATCTGTCAAACCCTGTAACTTGTAAGTTAAAGTTAAGGTCGTACACCCCACTGTGGACCTCCAATAACCTTATTATGTTCTGAAGGTTGTCAAATTGGCTCATGTCATGAGATGGCACAAACAGTCTGCAAAGAGACATCACTGTGAGCAGTCTGCCAAAAAGCTAAATGGTTTTAGCACTTCAGTGCTGATTAACACCCAGGTCTAAAACATCCTTTAGACATTTTAAAGCTGTTAACATACCCTCTATGTCTATACTATTAAAAAAAAAATAGTATATACTATTTTTTCCTAAATGGTGACTGGCCAGGTCCTGGTAAAAATAAAAAAAATGGCATGAATGCGTTCATGTTTATTGTTTTAAATCAGCTCATATAGGAATAATGAACCAGGGGGGTGTTTCAGAAAGCAGGGTTAGTGAAAACTCTGTTTCTGAAAAAAAAAAACTGTTTTCTGCGAGTTGTAGTGAAAACTACAACTCGCAGTGAAATCACTCTGAGTTTTCACTAACCCTGCTTTCTGAAACACCCCCCTGATCAGTTTCATGCACACAACAAAAGGTAGGCTTATATCATGAACAATGGTGCTCTCCAGAAGAGCCAATTACTCTTCTCTGCAGATACTGTAGCGTCTTTAAAATTAAGTTACAAATCACGTTAACAAAAATGAGTAGAAATGCCAAGGTATTTTTTCCAGTAATGCCGCCGGTTGTTAAATGTGCCCTTACTGGAGATGCATTATCTCACATATAAAAAAAGAGCTCTTCTTTTGACAAATTTTTCCACCAGGAGCGCATTAAAACCTCTCGAGCCCCAGGAGAGAGCTTTTGGCGTCTGTGTTTTACACCCGTCTTCCCTCACTGTGTTTTTACAGTTGGGTAATTTATCGCCCGCTATCAAACGCGGCCGGCTCCAGGCGCCAGCGGCACACACAGACCACCAGCGTTCGGAGTAGTGGGGCGGCCGAGTCCAAGACAAGTGCCAGAGAAGGACACCCGCTTTACTGCGGGCCTCCCGTCGAACACTTCCCTGCCGATAAATCACTTTCCTGTAAAAGGTGTTACATTTCACTGCTTTCACAGCCTTGTGTTTTTAAATGTGGCTGAGTCTGATGAATATGACTTTTATCTTGAATGCTGGTGCTGAAGTATTACCTGCACTTCTTGGCCTGCTGAGCAGTATTTATTGGAGGAAGAGATGGGAAGGGTGAAGGGTCAGCTCTGCACCCATACCCTCAATCTTCTATTTGCATTGATTTCATATTCTGTCAGAGCCATATCTAATACCAGGCCAGTCCTCCTTTTCTTTTATTTATGAACACACACAATGCCTCTGAGACATCAATTATCCTCTCTGCCACAAAATGGGTAGGAGACACGGACGACGGATGCTTTCTGTGAATTCAAGCAGTTTCTACACCTTCAAGCAGTTGTGCCCACAGTTACTTTCTCTAAACAGCTTTATAAATAATAGGTGTGAAGAGCTAATATAGGCAAGAAATGCCGTGTAATCACTCCTGATATGCTCTGTCTGCTTACTGTGGCCGAGTTGTTTTGCAGGACCCAGCTGTTCTATAGTAGTTTCCCACCGCACTGTCAGATAAAACACACAGTGAAACAGCTTTGATGTGTGAATCTGCTCTAATCTGATAGTGTCTCACAAGTTTGTAGTTTTGATACTGGCTTGTATTTTGAACGTCCTGAGCTTCCCGGGTATTAACCGGGATGTGCCTGTGGATGAACATTTACCATGTATGTTCCACGCCATGTTTGTTCTTTATGTGGGGGTACAATGGCAGCCACGGTTTAAACAGATTAAGAGCAGAGATGTATTAGTAAATGTATTTGCTAGCAAACAATATTCAGTGTATTTTTAGTAAATATGAACCGAGTAACATGCAAATATAGCAAAGGTGTGGTGTATGTAAGGAGTGTGTATAACACTGGTATATGTATACATTGTAAATATATTTTGTACATATATACCAATATATTTTATATTGGTATAATATTGTACATATAGTTCTATGTATGGATATTGGTAGTTTATATAAGGAGGAGCTGTATGGTAGCTGTTCACCGACCTATAGAGGAATAAACAGGAGCGCGAGTTAAAAAGGAATTTAGTGAGGCCTTACTTTTTATGGGAGCAGTGGGAACAATATTGGTCAAATTATGACTATTGGTGGCCCTGATGGACATTTTCTAATAGTTTTTATGTTTAACTATGTTAATTAAATAGTTAAGTGTAAATGGTAGGATAGTACAGTACATCAGTATTTTCAATGGAGACTGCTGACTGTGATTTTAGCCTCTTGGGTAATAGTGGCTCTCTTTATGACCAGTAGTGTGGGCACAGCTATGATGCATTGAAACTGGATATGATTTGACACCTGATTGGGGTGGACTGCTGGCCAGTGTTCTGTAGCAGCAACACACACACACAGCAGCAGCCCTGCTCTTTCTTTATTCGTCTTTATTGTACTTCATTTGATCATTTTTCACGGGCATAATTCCTGTCAGAGCATTTCGACAGAAATACAATTTCTCTTGTTTTGTTGGTGTTAGGAGCCATATTTGTGTTTCTGCATGACTTGATTTACTTCATCTCTGTTTGTTTAATTGAGTGTCTTGTCTTGCATCTGTTTTTGGCATGTTCACGCTTCATCAGTTTAGGCTGGATACGGAATCTGTCTTAACATGCTCTCTCCCTTTCTCTCTTTCTCTCTCTCCACTCTGAGCATGTGTATGTGTGTGGGTGTGTTTGCGTGCGTGTGTGATTGCACGCATGTGTGTGTGTACACGACTGTGGTATAGGTGCACAGCTGTACACTGGGAGCTGGCCTGTGGGGGGGAAACAGGCTGCTCTCCTAAATAAAGCCTTCTCCTCTTTTAACCTCGCATCCACTCCGCAGCGCTCTCCGAAACATGCCTCACTTCTGCCTCCGTGGCTTTGCTCTGCAGCTGCGTTCACTTCATTACATCAGCTCCACATTCTGCCACGGTCGTGTTTCTTACCACGTGTTAGAAGCTCAGCTAGGGGGAATTAGCCGCATGGCATGCTCCACTCAGACGAATGCTCTCTCACACACACACACACATACACACACGCAGCAATACGCGTACATTAGGCACACTCTTCACCTGACAGCAAATATTGAACCGGTTGAGCCTTTTCATCTATGAGAGTACATTTTTTCCATCCTCTTTGCTTTTTTACATTTCAGTGGCTCCTCTTCTTTCACACAGTGGCCCATGCAGACAGATCTCTCAGGCAGTTAATTTAGGCTTTCTCTTTCCTGGCCTTCAGGCACTGTAAGGCTGCTGTGTTCATAGATGTTTTATCCAGTGCATGAGAGCCTGTTTTACAGTAAGTATGTGCATATATGTGTGTGTACATGCAAGTTTGTATGTATCTGTATCCATATCATTGCTGTTATATCAAAAGACCCCTGCAGTAATTTTAAAGGAGACAGAAAACATTGTATTTAAATGCCATGTTTTTCGTAGTGGTGGTTACACACAATTTTTGAGTTTAAGAAAGCTCCCATTTAACAGTGCATCGCTTGCTAGCAGCTCAACACATACCCATTATATTTAACACATAGAGTTAACAGTATCCTAGTTAATCTGATAATACAAGTACATGGACAAATAATGTATTTGTTTCTATTAATCGAAAACATCAAATGTAGGTTAAGGATGATGTGATTTTATATATTTGTAAATATGTATTATAAGTATTGTAAGTATTATACGATTCAAAGCATACAGTATGTAAACTGAAAGTATAGTATTAACAACATAATGGTTTGTGGAAGTATATAAATAAATTAAGCCAGACATGAATATGCAAATCTATCTATAGTTGAATTTAAATGTATTGTAATTAGGGATGCACCGATAGCGATATTCTTGGCTGATTCCGATTGCCGATTTTTATTAAGTGTGATCGGCTGATACAGATTTTTCCGATACCGATCCCACCCCCAGATAACAGAAAATTAGAGCTGCTGCCTGTAGTCGACGACATCGAGACAAAAAAATGGGTTTCAAATTTTTTTATGTAAAGTGGTAGTTACTTTCCCTGTTTACTGGTTACTTTTATAATAGTGAATACAAACAAAAATCTAATTTTTTTTAATATAAAGCTTTATTTTCATAACAAATTTTCTTTACAAATTTAAATAAATAAAATGTAATACATAAACAAATA
>JBBPDH010000151.1:6703786-6724612 GCA_037974565.1 Clupeocharax schoutedeni
CAGAAATCGTGAAGGAGGGCATGAATGAAGTAGCAATCGCACTGTTTGAGGGAACTCAAAAAGATGACAACATACAAAAAATAAACCAAATAGCCCTCTCTGATTTCACCGCAGCAAGACGAACTGAAATACTTGCTGATGATTAATTGGACCAAATGAAATCTGTTGTTAAAAAGGCTAAATGCATTTCATTGGCTTTGGATGAATCCACAGATAACACTGATAATGCCCAGCTTCTGGTGTTTGTCAGATTTTTTGATGAAGAGAAGGGGGAATTCTTTGAAGATGTTTTAGGCCTCACAACCCTTCATGGGCATACAAGAGGGGATGGCATTTATGAAGCAGTGATGGACATGTCGAGAGACCAAGAGATAGTTCAAATGTTCCTTGTGGATTTACTTTTTTTGTTCGGAGTTCTAATATTGGAAATACACCATCACTGTTTCGGACCCCGGAACGATTGGAAATTTGTTGAGTGGACCTTTTGAGTTTCTAGTTGAGTACCCCTGGACTAACACATTCTTTGATTTCTGCATTCCCTTAAAAAAGCAGTGTTTTTCTTAAAGGCACAGCACAGAAGTGAGCTCTTTTTTCGAATGCTTTGTTCTGCTTTTTTGTTCTGCTGTCCGTCTCCCCTTTCCCCTCTCCGTCTCTCTTTCACTCTCTTTTCTCTTTCTGTTCCTGTCTGTGCATCACTCATCTCTCTCGTAGTGTTACCGTCTCACTTTTACATTCTCTCTCTCTCTCTCTCTCTCTCTGCCTCTCTTTCACTCTATGACTTTCTTTGCATCACTTTTCATCTCCCTCCCTGTTTTTTGTTTCCCCTATCACTCTCTGTTCTCCCTTGCCCCCCCCCTCTCATTGTCTCCATATTTCTCTCACTCCCTCAGCCTTTCTCTGAATAGTTTGCGTAGATGTCTTTATCGCTGTTTAGCATATACTCTGCTCAGCTCTGCTGAGTTCTCAGGGGGAATCATGACCTTCCATTTGAATAACACACATATAAATAAAAGATAGGCTTTAAAATGCAGAATTTTCAGAGTATGGAAAAAATTTCTATTTCCATTAGAGCTTTATAACAGAAAAATTTACGTCTGTATCTTTAATAGATGAGAATTTGTGTCTTTATGGTTTGTATATTGTGTTTTTTCTGTTGGTCTAAAAGACACCAATATAGGGCTTTATAGTCAATATATGTACTGTATATTTCACACATGCACCCTGGTTTGTTCTGTCTCTTAAACAGTCTCCTGTTTCTGATTGTCTCTTTCTGTAGAGACAGTGAAGTTTGATGGTGTGTTTACACACAGGAGTGCTTGAATAGGATAGGACTGATAAGTCTGTGTTTTCTGCCAGCATTGCCCCAGGCGGCGTGTGGAGCACCTCCAAGTAGCACGTTTTTGATTCGCTGCCACAGGGGTCTCTAGAATACAGTATTATCAAAACAAACCTCAGCGCACCACCAGATACGCACACAGATAGATAGAACATACAAACACACACCCCCACCCACCCACACATGTACCATGCAGTGCATCTAAAGCAATAGCATACAACTTCCTCTGCTCATCTGATCCATTAATGCTAACATTATACTGTGCCGCAAAACGTCGGCCAAGCTCGTGAGTCATGTCTCAGTCTGTGGCTGTAGAAAAACAAACAGCCTGTGGCCTCTCAGGGGAACTTATTTGTGTGTCAATTTGCTCTCATATACAGTGCTCTGTGCATTTATGCACTGATGCTAACTGGTGCCCAGCTTCTTTTCATTGCTGCGTTATCTAGAATGCTACAATCTATGTTTCAAGGTCAGAATGTAATTGAGCTCACGGTGCAGAAATATTTTATCATGCCCTCGCGAGATGAAGTGAGTGCATTAGAGAGTGCAACAAATTTTCCTTTTTCAATAAGGGTGATGACCCATAATTTCTTACCACTTTATGTGATATATATTATTATAGGGGATCTTTATAGGGGTTTCCTATTTTACTTTACTCACTAGGAACTTGCTTTATATTTCACTAATTATAAAAGCTTTATTTTCAGCATTATGGCGTTATATTTGCATTGTCTAGTGAACTTGAATGTCCATTTAATCTTTAGAGTAAAGGAATGGACATGGAACTGAGGTTTATTATCTTACCCAATGAACACAGGGCTGATTATTAGTCATTCATCTTAGGAGTCTATATTCAGTAAATACTACAAATAATTAGGCAACTACTATGAAACTCATCTGTAAGTTCAAACCTCATATGAGGTCTTAGGACTTTTATCTTAGTATCAGTAAAATGTTGTTTTTAGAAGCAGTTTCCACCTTTTGTATTTTTTCACAGAGTTCCAATTTTTGTCCCTTAGCCTTTAAGAATGATATATGTAAACAACCTTTGATTGACTGCCCTTTATTGTGGCTCAATCAAAAGGCAGTCCGTACACTGTAAATGTGTCAGACTAAGATGCTGTAGGGAGTATAAGTCAGTCTATATCATAAACTGGCCAACAGCAATCCTATAAATTCATATAGAATGTAATATGTCCAAGATATTCATATGTCCCTTAAAATGTTTGGACAAGTACCCAGATATCACAAAAAATCTTTTCCCATTCCAAAATATGTGAGACAAAGAAGCCTTTCATAAGAGCAAGGCATAAATGCAAAAAACTTGGACTACAAATAGAATCATGTTGTGTGGCAGATGACATACACTACGTATATGCACACTTTTTTTCATATTTGGCAAAAATTTGGGCTGCATACTAAGAAAAGGAACTGATTTTAGCCAAAAATTCGGTTTTTGCCAGAGAGCCAAAACATGGCAGCGATGGACATTGCAGTGAGGTGACCCCATACACATCAAAATCAAAACAGAGATGGCTGTGGGAGCACACAATCAGTGGTCTTCTCCAGACTTGGACCCAATTAAAATGGACAGTAATCCCTCAGTTTTATGTGGATCAGGAATTGCGGATACAAATCCCGACAATAATGTGGAACCAGCACATATCCTCTGCCTTTTTTGATTTTTTTAGGCAATAAATGTATTTTTTCTGAAAGTTTTCACACAAGGGGACCCATTCACCTCACTGCAGTGTCCCAATACCTTTGTCCCACGACCTTCCGAGTTGCATATCTTGGTGGGGAATTTAAATTCGAATACGGATTTACCTTTTCTTTAAGGGTAATGCATTAAACTAAGTGTTCTGGGAGCATTTTTGGGGGCATATTTAGGGTTTACACTATAAAACTATACGTGGGTGCTCTTGGAATGTAACATCCCTGCAAAAAGGGAGGGGTTGTTGTATTGTAGTGTTTATTAAAGAAAGCAATCTAAACCAAAGACAAAACCATATCAAGGGATTGGTGGGAAAAGTCAGGTTTCCTTTTAAATTGACTGCTCAGTAAATCTCCACCTCTAAAAAACATTGTGGTGGTAATTGAAGGCTGAAGTGCATTTTACTTTTTGAGAATAAACCTTCAAAAACCTGGGTGCATTTATAGAGAATAAATTGAGTCATTCAGGGACATTACAGTACATTTTAAAGTGCTCAATTGGCATTTGCCATTAGAGAAGATAGGCCACGTTGTGCAAATGCTTGGCCCGTGGTTCTCAAATGCAATGGCTTAAGCCCTGAATTGAGGATAATAACCCTTATCTCTAGGAAAGACACATGGAATGCATATGAGTTTTCTTGGAGGAAAAAAATATAGTAATAAAAACTTTTCTTGAGTCTTTGATCCCCTGGCTGCTCTCCTTGAAAATAAATTCACGGCAAGTAATAGAAACAGCTCGAACTTTTTAAAGCTCATTCTTTTTTTCTTCCTAATCTTTTTTAATGATGACTAGCGTTGGGAATGTCCATGGCACCTAAGACTCAATATGTCATAATCAAAGGGCAAAATCCATGGCTAAAGAAGCAAAAGAGTAATTTAATAAGAGGATAGATAAAGTCTGTGGTTATATATAGAAAACAGTTAATAAAAAACACATATAGTCATATGGAAAGACCTGTAACCCATTTTAATAAAAAAGTGCTAATATAACAATGGAACATTAATGAGTTTTCGTCTTATTGATGACTGTTAATGGGCGTTTCTGTACGCAGAAGTGTGGGACTTCATGCGTGTCAGAATGAAGAGGTGGGAAGTGCTGGCGATGGCCTGTCGTTTTTCAGTCCGGCCTTTTTTTCTGTTCCTTTTTTTGTGCCTTCTCAGGAGCCCCACCGTCTGTGCCCTTCAAGAACGAGGTTGAGGTATCATTACAAGATAATATTTTTTCCTGCTTTAGGCGCTGGCATTTTGATTTATTCCTCATAAGAGAAAAGGCATTAATATTTATACATTGTGATGGGAAAGGGGAACAAAAAGAAAAAAAAAACATTTAAGCGGTTGTTTTTATTCAAATCATTTAAACTTGTCTCATGTAGGGTAAAATGTGACCAGAACTGGGTGGCTTGTGTGAGCTGAATACTCCTGTTGTAAATGAGATGGATTATGATGTGCTGGAAGGGATGGATGGGTTTTTTTTTGCTGCAGCTGTCCCCAAGCTGATCATAGGCAGATAGCTGTAAGTACAGGCCCGGGACCTAGTTTAAGGCTGTTTACCATATTGCAGCCATTTTAGTTGCTCCTTTCCTCAGCATGGCAGAGACAACCAGCAGAACACGCTGTTTACAAATCGCAACAGAGCAGACTCAATCAACACCATGTTTATATGAAACGTGAATGCGCAGTGATGTGATTAATTATTTACAGTGGTTCCAAAAAGTTTTGCCCTTGGCTTAAGGTTACTAGCATCTTGATTTTCTTTAAGAAAAAGTTTTGGTTGCTGCAGGGAAAGTGTTATATAGTCAGGCACACTCAGCCAATATAAGTTTAAACACATTATACACACATACACACACACACACACACACACACACACACACACACACACACACACACACACCATATATATATATATAGAAATATGTATATATATATATATATATATTATACTCTATGTGTATAACGATTTTTGTGGGAGCCAGTGTTCTGAAGATTCATGCTGCCTTGTCGAAAAATTTTACCTTAGTGCAAATCAACAGCAGTGTATCGATGCATGCTACACTGCTGAAAAATTCTCTCATTGAATTTATACAGTTCAGTTTATTGTCAATTTCTAACACTGATGATGATGAGAAAAATTCCAAATATGCATAATCAGAGAAAAACATGTTTAGAACCAGTGTATTGGTTCGTTCTGCCTTGTCGAAAAATGCTACCTTGAAGTTTATTCGGTATATACAATTAATTGATAATGTGATAGACACTGATAATGTGAAGAAATAGGCAAATAATATATTCTACATTCCTTGGGTGGGAGTGGGATGAATTATAAAGTTATAAAGCTATAATGGTCCCGGGATCCATGCTCTGGATTATGTGTGAGAGTTGTTTTTCTATAACAAACTAGATAGAATGTGAATGCCCAGCTGTGGCAAATAGCTTTGGTTTGATATTTGATTTGATTACATTAATGTTTAAGAATTATTTGAACTGCAGCTGTGTAACGGTGTAAAAAAAGCTCCTTATTTTAAGAGTTTGTAAACCAAATGTTATTGCACTTTTATTCATATGGCAGTACTTTTAAAGTAAAACTATTTTTAAATTAATTATAGAATTGTCCATATAACCAAATACCCGAACCATCATTTCTATGTCAACCTGATACCAATACATGGTATCAGATCTATGCAATCTCTAGTTTTGGCGCTACATCTTATTATTAATAGTAAACCACGTCCAGGAACATTTGTCACTGTAAAAAGGCTAATTGTACACTCAGTAGCTACTTACACTGCATAAACGTTGAATTTGAGATTTTAGTCTTCCTATGCTCCACATAAATGCTGATTTTGCCTTTTGAGGTCTAATCTTTGCTAATAAGGCACCTAACAGCATTTATAGCAGCTGTTTCACTTAGCCTCCCATCCAACACAGTCTGAAAAAAAAGTTCTTAGTCTGTATGTGTGAGTGAACAAGTGATGTCAAGATGCTGAATGGCTGGAGGAGGTCCATGCAGGCTGTGCCTTGCCTCACACGCACACACACACACACAAACACACACCCACACACACACACACACACACACACACACACACACACACACACACACACACACACACACACACACACACACACCCCTCCTGTTACCTCAGGTCCCTAGTGAGCATGCCAGCTTTTATCGATCCTCTGGCCCTTCAGGGCTGTCGCCTCGCTGGGCTACAGCAGGGTCACTGTCGGAGAGTGAAAGCTCAGACTGACTGACGGTAAATATTGGATTATCTTTATAGCCCTGACGAGGATAGCGGTGAGTTGTAATATTTTTAGTAAGGTCTGCGGGCAGGAGAAAAATGAATGCAGTGTAGCACTGTGATATTTTGCATGAGTGATAGTATTGAAACTGCACCAAATATTCCAGAACCAATACTTATTATTAATATATTGAATGTGTATTAAGCTTAAGGTTCAATAGCACTCTGGGTAACACTGTTCTTCATACGGGGAAATAGTGTTTGATTCCCCTTAGAATCCCCCATAGAATCAGAAGTACTACTTAAACAAGACACTGGATGAAAGCAAGTGCTACTTTCTGCTACTCTTTTATTTTGTCTATTCCTATTTCATGTTTTTTTGCTTCAGTAAAAGACTGTGATTTTAAAGAAAGTGTTATAGGATCATAATTTGAGATCAAAGGTAACACATTTCAATATATCTAAAAGCCTTGTCACAATGCTTAACATATTACAAATCATTTAAAAATGGGCTTTTTCAAAGCTAATATCATATTGTGGGGTCTCTAACGATTCCCACACCTATTATCTTCTACTATAAAGTGAAACATGAGCATCCTCCGCCAGTTAACGTAGCATACTGTATACGGCTTGCCTCAATTAGTCTGTTATTGAAACAAATATTTCCACTGTGGAGTTATTGTAAGATAATGAGGCTGCTTATGTGCATTTTATTTCTTTGACCTTTGCCCTGTGCATTGCAGCTGCAGGGCGTTTGCCTCCTGTGGCCTAAGATTGATGGCACACTCAAGTGTATAACATTGAGGAACGGTCGCTGTGTTGCCGCAGCCACGCTCGGATATACTGCCTCATTTCATCTGTTTTAACGACCTCATTTAAAGGCACTTAATGACTCTTACAAATGTCCAGGCGGAGGAATAGATTCATGGGCTATTCTCAAAGACACTGTCCTCCTCATCCTCTCTGGCTGCTGCATCTCCATTAGATCGCTATCACAGCAGAGACACAGTCACGCACCAATTACTGCACACAAAATGAGTGCGATAACACAAATACCACGGCAGGGTGGCAACATGGCTGTTACCTCAGTCTGTCCGCTTATCACTAACTACATTAATGGCCATGTTTGTGTGCTTAAGGTTGGATCCTTATGATCCTGATTTGCCTCTGAGTTTCATAACTCTGCCGACCAGATATGACCATGTGCTTGGAAATTCATTAAAAAAATATACCTAGAAATAACCTTTTTCCTCAAGCGGCTGCTCTATCATCCAAAATTGTTTTGGAGTGGTTTATCGCAAATATCTTAATGACAATTTTTGGTGATGTATGCCATAATATTTGATAACATCTCAAGCACTTTGGGAATTTGTTAAATGATAAAAATGATTACGATCATTCTTATTCTCATCGGAGTATCCACCTCAAGAATTGAAAAGATAGGAAGCAATATTTTGTGATAGCATCATTCTTGAGGCTCCACAGCGTTCTCAGTCATTTTGAAGTAAACTACAGCGCCATCCATCATATACTCTTTTTTCAGCTTTTTACATGCTATTTGAAACCTATGAGGCTGCTCCGTTCTTACTTCATGTTCCTGAATGCTTTTATATAAGTATCTATAACACTATCAGATTTACTGAATGCATGGATTTCAGCTTTTGAGAAATGGAGCACCTTTCCCAGAGCTTACTGATGTAGAATTCCACCGATACGGTCTGAGTCAATTTGTGTCAATAATGAGATGTGCTGCTGTTCTGTGTGATGGTGAGACTGATATTCATCAGAAAATGACCTTTTCCTCAGGTTTTACAAAGTCATTTAATTACTATCTTTCCCAAAATCTGATTAGGCTTTTCTAGGCTTCATTGGTCTAGTTTGAGCTAAAGTTAAAAATTTTCTTGGCCGCTGAAGGTAGCGTTTTTGAGTCCATTGATTTCGTAAATCAAGGTAAAGCCAATGCGGCTGCCAGATTGATCTAATGTTATTGTTTGTGCGTTTGCCAGACCTTCACTAGCATAGACATGTTTTGAAGTCTCTTTCTTGCTGGAATGGGAAGAATAATCAAATCTTGTTTTTTTTTTTCTCCTGACTGCCTATAAATTGGATACGTCAGTCAGTGCCAAGCAGGACACACTGCTATTTGATCTGTCTGTGCTATATTTAAATTAGGCTTGCATGATGCTCACTCAGTAACCACATTAGTGGGTACACATACATGTGTACCATTTGTTACATTTGCGAATAATTGTTTCATTTTGGCTACACTGGAGTTGCTTTACTGGCAGCAGATTGTTTAATCTGCGCACGTTTAGGTTTTTTTAGTGCATCGTATTTCTCCTGGCGTCCTTCATTAATGACTTGTTTCTGTCTTGTTGTGAAAGATACACGCATATACAAACACACACACACACCTATGCATAAACAATTTAACAGAACATTTAGAGACAAATTTTAGCATATATGGCTTCATTATATATTCTGAAAAAGGTCTTAAAATTCAAACGAATGAAGGTTAGACAGACTTGCTTCACCCACTGAAATGCACTAAATCCAATTAAACCAGGCTAATTAGACTACCTTTGTATTCTTGAAATATTCAGATGAGAAAAGCATGTTGTCAAATTACTGTGATGCTGAATATGAAATCATTTATCACTGTATCGATGATATTGTGCAGCCTTGGGTTGGTCCGTGGCCAAAAGGAAAGCACTAAGGAACCATAGCAAATAATCATTTTTTTGTCATCATAAATAATTCATTTTAGTATAGTCATAGCACTTATTTGAATGATTCCGTAGTCAAATGCAGGCATGCTGGTTTGTACGTGTTTGTGCGTGTGGATGGGTGTGTGGCGAGCAGGTGGAGGTTTGAGCATTAGAGAGTGAGCTGAGGGAACCTAAACAGCAGGAGGAAAGTAAACACCTGGCAGTGAGAGCAAGCGCACATCCTGCTGCTCTGAATGTTTGATGCCTCACGGCTCTTCACCAGCACACTTTCATTCATTTCATAACTAATTAAATTTATTCCGATTAAACAACCACAATGTCCATGTCATATTACTGTTTTCAATTTGATGCTATCACGCAGTGTATGACACAGGCTGATGAAAATGAAATTAAGTGGCTGAAATGCAACATCATAAGCTAGGCCATAAATTAATTCCTTGGATGACACTGATTGTGTTTCTATGAGTCAGACATAAAGCAAAGATGTCCAGTATACATGATATACAGTAGATATTGTAAAAAAGTACTTATTCCTCAAGACCTTGTGTGTGGGTATGCATGTGTGTTTGTTTTATTTTTTTTCCTGTGTATTACACAAATAAATAGAAACTACTTTCAATTGCAGCCCACTTAAGATGACTGTAGGTGATCTACTCAACTGGCCAATAGGAAGAAATACATAGCTAACATCATGACATGACACATGCGACTGTGAACCATTTCCGACTAGATTTGTTACAGAATTGAATTATATTCATTATTATTTTCCTTTCCGTCCACTTTAGAATGTTCTGCTGATATCAACCCACTACTATCACCTAGCATTGGATCAGTGTAAACTACAGCTTTTACTAAAGAAGCCCTTCTATTGAGAGTGGATGCTTTTGATCCCAAACAATAAAGCCAGAGCAGTGCAAGCCAGGAAGATAAAGAAGGAGGTATAAAGTAATGTGGGCAGAATGTTGACAGGTGAATATGATGAATGAACAGAATAAATAACAGAAAGAATTAGAAGACCTCTCTGTCTCTCGGTTTCTCTGTCTCTCTCTTTCTCTGAGATGTGCTCCTTGCCTCTCTGTGCCAGTCCTGTGCTCTCCCGCTTGTCCGTATCTGACTCTGTGCCTGTAAGCAGACCTCGGGTCAGTGCTCACTGGCAAGAACTGTACAGGAATGTAACCATTAAAAATAGGTCATATCCATACCCAAAACCTGCAGTGTGCTCTTTCCGCTGATGGACTAACGTCATATTGAATGGTAGTGCTGAGCTGCAACTCGCGCTAGTGAATTTTCTCTTTGTTATTGACAGCAGTGAGCTTTGGGAAAGAAGCCAAGAAGCCGACGTGTGACATTCTGCTGGGTATTCTTCTCCTTTTAATGACCCGATTTTCAGCCGATGTGCTCCTATTGACAAACCTTAGACAAGGACCGAATGTGGCTATTTCCGCCTGCCTGTAATTGGTTGGGGGAAAAAAAGCGATGGACCTTTTCACAGCACATTTTCTTGGGGAAATTACATCATCATTCTGAGGATTCGTATCATTTGCTGTTATTCTTGGTGGCTGTGTTTCTAGTGCACCAGTCGCCATCAATCAGACACAAACTTTTGCTGCCCTCAGCTTTTCCTTTCACTAACAATGTCGAGTCTGAGTCACACTTCTTTTAGAATGGACCTAAAGAAATGTCAGCATTCAAACGAGACCTAAAAAAGAGAAGACACAGGTATGAAAAAAAGGAGAGATAGCCCACAGTCAGTGCCCTTTATATGAGGCAACACAATAAATCAAATCAACAAAGCTCACTTTTACAGAAGTTGTGTAGGTTTTACAGGATAATGCAAAGAATAGCTTAGAGATATTTCAGTGTTGTAGTTGTTGGAGTCATCTTTCATGTCTCTGCACAGTTGCAATGTCATCTTGTGAGTTGTGTGATCAACAGTCAGCAGTGTGTTGAGGTGCCTGCCCTCTTATCATGCTGGAATGTTAACTGTAGCCAACTACTCCTTCCCCACTGCCACTGAGGGACATGGAGAAATGACCCATATTTTTATGGTTGAAGTCCCATTCATCCCTCTGTCTAATCACTCCCAAGAGAGCATGTACCCAGCATAGCCGACATGAAAAAAGCTTGGCAACCATGTTTATTGTTGGGCTGCTTCTCAGCATGAAATGACGCCATAGAGTAACCTGTCCATGCTCTGTGTGGTCCACTATATGGACAAAAAGTATTGACTAATACACTAGCAGGGATTTTAAAGACATTATATTCAAACACATAGACTTTCATATGGAGTTGGTGCCCCTTTGCAGCTATAAGAGCTTCCACTCTTCTTAGAAGGCTTTCCACTAGATTTTGGAGTTTCTGTGGGACTCCCAAAGGTGTTGAATGGAGTTGGGTCAGCGCTCTGTGTGGGCCAGTCAAGTTCTTCTACACAGAACTCATTCAGCCTTGTCTTTCTGGAGCGTGCTTTGGGCACTGGGGGTACAGTCATGCTGGAATAGAGAAGGTTCTTCCCCAAACTGTGTCCACAAAGCTGGATGCATGATGATCTTATGTTTGATTTTTTTATTTGATATGCCTGTGGCAATGCGAATGATTATAACACATGGATTCTGTAATTAAGTGGTGTATGCCAAATACCTTTGTCCATTATAAGTATCTCTTCTTAGCAGAGTTTTTAGTTTTAAGGAACTGTATCCTAGGTGCAGTCAAGCAGCATAGACACATTTGATTCTTTAGTTTAGAACTGTAGCTGCCAGGTTATGAAAAACACTTACAAAACCTTGCTCAGAATACATTCTGACATCCATTAAGGTGTTTCAAAAATGTGGATGTGTATTAGGACACAGTATCTATATGCTGTTAGCTGTAAATATGAACAGAACTTCACCACTATGGGGAGCCGTTTTAAACAACACCGGGGGCTGGTATTTACAAGATGTCGTAAATTAAAGGAATTTGTCCTAACCCATATTGACTGTGTAACTGTAAAGGAGATGCTGGTTGAGCAGTGTGAGAGGTTTTGTTGATGTGTTTTCATGGAAATAACTGTGGAGTTCTCGTGTTTGGTGCCGACATTCTTTAAAACTTGCCGAACCTTGTAGATGTTATGAAACAAAGGGTATAGATTGAGTGTTGAAAGGTGGATACAATGTCATGTAGCATGTTATCATCGCTAAATGGCCATCAAGATTGATGTATATGGAGCCTGTATGATGATTTTTATGACAATTATTATCTGTATCAGGATTTGTTTTGTCTGTATCATGCATAATTAACATTTTCTTGTTTTCAGTTTTGTCTCATTGCAGATCCAATGGCTTGCTAAAATAAGATGTTGAAATGATTTCACTTTCATGCTGCTGTATTACCTGTATACCTAACCACTGATCTTCTATAATGCATGTGTTGAAATCATTTTGTTTTCAGCCTTATGTTTTCCATTGTGGTTTGATCCGAATCAAGTATATTTTTACTGTTGATGGTCAGCGCCATTATATTCAGTCTGCCCAGTTGCTTTATGAAGAACACAATGAATTAAATTTACAGTAGACAGTATAAAGTTTCAGTGTAATTCCTGTATAATAACAGAGAGGTATTATATAATGGGTGTATTATATAATTATATAATGGGTGTTTGTGTCTTGCTGTGTGAAGCTGTCAGTATTGATACAGACTTGTTGTTATTGTGTAGTGCTGCCTCTGTGCCCTGCAGTGTTGGCTAGACTCAGTTTGCTGCTCCTAGCCTCAGGCTTAGTAGGAAGGTTGTTCTGTTTCTACCTAGAGCCCTCAGAAATGCACTTTTTGATGCCTGTTCATTCTATTCCATTATCCATTTAGTCATCTCCACTCCCTGCCAATGTGACCAGTGTTAAATGCGGTTCTGACTGTTCTAAATGGCTGCTATTCAGATATGAAGTGCAGAACAAAGCGTTTTCATTCGGAATTTGCTGACGTATAAAACTACGCGCCCATGCTCCCCATGTTCAAGCTTTGAAAGCAGGCACGCTCTAATATTTAATTTGTGAAATCCACTCACCTGGTTTGATATGTCCTTGGGCGTGCTGAGCAACTCATTGACAATTTTGCTGATCTGTTTGAAAGCTATATATGAAATATATGAAAGTAGCTTTATTTATGAAAGTAACTTTCTGTTTCCACCACTAAACGGTGGTCTGACTACAGACTTACTGTGGCAATTCTATCTTTAAATTCTTGACATGTTTTCTATTCACCCTCTCTCCTCTTTATACCGCACGGATTTTTCCCCACAATAGACCCTGGTTCAAACACTGAGCATCTCAAGCGCTCTGAATCCAGAACAAATTGCGAGCACATTTTGGCATCCTATTGTTTACTTTGGTAGACAGCTGTATAGGTTACGGACACAAAGAAGAGGGAGAGAAAAGAAATTGCCTAAAGCTTTTCTTTTCCTGGCTCTTTTGGGTCAAAGTGGTAGTTACAGTCGGTGAGTCAGAACAGCTTGTCTGGGCCCAAGTGAAAATGACATGTCAAAGGAAATGATGTGACGCGTGATGATGGATGGGTCTTCCTCCCCATGCTGCTGCCATGTCCACCACATTTCCCCCACAGCACCTCCACCAAACCATCTCTGCCCTTCTGTGGAAATGAGAAAGAAACAAAAAAAAAGGAAACAGATTTGGACTGTGGCCACCAGCCTTTGTGCTCTTGTATGATTTGTTAAAAGTCCCTGAAATCGACTGGAATATGTTTTGCAGCACACAACATCGGTGGGCTGCTGTTGTTATTGAAATTTTGTTTTGGATTAAATTTATGTAGGCTGACATCCCCCCGAGATGGCTCTGATTATGAAGCAGTCACGAAGGGGCCAGTTTCTCGGATGCATTTAAATTGGCCCATAATGCCCCGTGTGCCACCGCGGCACAGCAGCTGACCTGCTCTTGTCTTCCCTTGGCTATTTATTAATTGATATACCTATATGAAGAAAGGCCCAGGCACGAATGTTTATGTTAACCCTTTGAACCATGAACAGATGAACTACGGTTCTAGTGTTGAGCCTCAGCCCTCACTCTGGGCCAGACCGACTTCTGTGTACAAAATGTTCCTTTATGTGACCGCAGTATATGACCCCAATACACTTGAAATTAATGTTCAGCTTTTTAAGGCTGCAGCTTTTCACACAACCTGTACATAGTTTCATACATAAACATGGAGAGAATGCATTTGATTTGCACCTGAAACTGGCACAAAGTGCAGAGTGCCTTCAGTCAGTTTGCTGCTTGTGGACCAGTTTAGCTCCCTTTAGCTCCCTTAGCAAAGGTTCGAGAGGAAGATTCTGATTTTTGTTGACATTTTCTGTTATTTGTTTAATATAAATCCAATATATATATTTTTGTCTTGCCCCCTATATTCATCTGCTTCTTTTGGTAGTCGCACTCTCCTGTATAGACACACTGCCACGCAAACATTTTTGCACACTACAGGTTTTTACCACTTATCCATTTATTTCATAGACTGCAGATTTTATTCTTATTCTTAAGCACTGGATAGTTGTTGATTGAAACTAAACAATCTTCTTTAATAACATGGAAATAATCTGTAAAATTTTGTCCCATTGACTGTCACTTAATAGCCATTAATAGCCAACAGTTGTCGTGTGATCCACATTATAATTATACTTATACTAGGTGACTTTTTATAGGTCAGTAGTGATTAATAAAACTATGACATTTTCTGTAAATTAACCTCTTAGCAAAGAATACTGAATGTACCTATAGAAAATATTTAGAAAAAGTGAGTAGTATGCGAATGTAGCAAGTGAACAGTTGTAAATGTAAGGATTTGGAGAGATGTTTACAAAGACCAAACTATAATGGCTGGATGACTCTAAAAAGAGCATCTCCAAAATGGCAGGTCTTGTGGGGTTTCTGGTATGCAGTGGTTAGTACCTACCAAAAGTGGTCCAAAGAAGGTCAGCCGGTGAACCCAGTGAGAATAGGCATGTGAGCATCAACACTGGACCACAGAGCATTTTTTTTCACCATGTGGAAAGCCGAGGATGTGTTCCTTGCTTTCCTGGGGAAGGTATGACCCCAGGTTACACCTATTGGTAGGATACCTGACAGCATAGGCAGTGTATTGTTCTGGGCAGTGTTCTTTGGGAAAACTTGGGTCCTGGCGTTCTTGATCTCTGTCTGATCGGGCATCTGGGGGTCTGCTGGTCAAAATAGTCTGATCCGTGGAGGCCCCATTTTGCAACTAACAGACTTAAAAGATCTGCTTCTAGTATCTTAGCACGAATGTCTTGTGGAGTCAATGCCTCAGAGGATCAGAGCTGTTTTGATGGCACAAGGGGGGCCTAAATTATATTAGGGATCAGGCTTTAAAGTTATGGCTTATCATTATATTTATGGCACAGGGCTTGCTTTTTCACAATGTAGGAATCTTCTTAAAAGTTAATATCAGCCCGCTGCTGTGCACGACACATTGTTACTCTGTCAGTCAGAGGAGCTTTTAATGCAGCCCACTGGCTGCCTGGCAGCTCCTTTATTCAAGTAAGCATGAGAGAGATTAACTTTTAATTACTGCACTGTTACTGACCCTGGCAACCTTTCTGCCGGTTTCCCCAGTCTCTCTCACTCAGTGTCTGTCCCCTCACTCACACGTTCTCTCACGCTCAAGTACACACACTTAGGCGTGGAGATGCTCTCTCTACACCAGCCCCCACTTACATTTACTCTAGCCCTGGTGTCTCACAGTCTCCCTATCAAGCTGCTCTGCTTGGTAATTCTAAAGTTTGTGCTTTTGATTAGCATGTGAATGCTAACAGGATGAGACAAGTCCCTGGCGTGCCCAGCCCTGCCTCTCCCGCACTGGTAATGAAGCCTCCGCAAAACACCTCTCAAGGGTCCCTGTCCTCCGCTCCCATTCCCGATCTCATCTGAAGTACAGTCACGTCCACCCAAAACGGCTCCAGCCTCGGCTGCTGGGACAGAGGAGTCATATACACTTCGACTGAAGGATGCACATAGAGAGAGAGAGAGAGAGAGAGAGAGAGGGAGAGAGAAAGATTAGCATGCGGTACTGAAGGATGACTGCTGTGTGCTGGAGGCTCACTCTCACTCCAGTGGTCTCAGTTTGATGATTCAGAGGTGCTGTCACTCCAGGCAGAAAAAAAAAAAAAGAAAAAAGAAACAAAATCCCCACTCACATCTATAAAACCCTCCACCAGCTCAAAACACATAGCTCAAAACACAAGGACCACATGCCTAAAATAGCCCTCCATCTTGTTTACGTTTACTCGGACGAGGGGCCCGAGATGACCCTGTCCGCAACAACAATGGAAGCTTTGTTGGCTTCAGGTTGGTCTGTCCCGAAACTCTGAGTGGAACAGAGGGCCACTGTCTGGCGGCCCGGCGCTTTGATATGCTCCTCGTCGCGCCCGCTTCAGAGCCATGGCCTGGCGCCACTGGCGAGTTTCTGTGAAGAGGAGAGTGCTGTCACTGTAGAAACACCGCAGCTCCACTACCTACACGTCTCCAGAGAGTCCTCCAGACTGTGTGCTCAGCACTTTATCTAGGCTTATCCTTCATATTACCTGGCACAAAGACATGGCTCACCGCTACACAGTTAGTGGCAAGAGCTTCTCAAAGCTGACAGTTCTGTTCAAAACTTTTAGAGGTTTTAAGAGATTTTTTGCTTTGCTTTGCTGTTCAAATGCAATTACCAGAGCTGTCAAATTATTAAAATAATTAATCAAGATTAATCACATTATTTTCCGCAGTTAATTGATCTCAGTTGTTTGCTCAAATTGCATCCTGTTAATAGTTTGGTATAAGTTATAGATACCAAACTGTATGCAAGCATGTGTTTTTTTTCTAAAAAAATTCAAAAGTTGTTGGATTTGAATGCTTCATAATAGCAGATTAATGGCTGGTGGTTTGTCTGAGCCAGAGACGTTAGCTGTAATGGCCGTAAGCTGTGTCCCAGCAGTTGTTGTCCAACAATAATATTCCATCAGCGTATGAAGTTCTCCAGCATTAGGGAGAGGTCTGTGCAGCAGTATATTATCGAACCATTTGCACAGTGAATACCTCCACTCATGAGACCACATAGGCCCATCCTGTGGAAGACAAATGGCTCCTGACCCAAGCTCACTCCAGAGTCCACACGGCTTACAGAAATGATACCGCATTCATATATCACCTCTCCAATTATGGCCTATTGTCCACAGGACACTGCCCAGTAAGCCACATTGCCACAAGTTCAGTTAGCAGTCAGCGCTACCCACAGTTCTGCTTAAGTAACAGACTGTTGTACTGTCACTGTCAGAACAAAACATAGCATCTCCCATTATAAAACATAAGGGTTTGAGAAAGAAAAAGAGAATTTTTTTATTACATCAAAAATAAGTTTTGATTCTTTTCTTTTCTGCCAACGTTATTAAAGAGCACTTGATATTTTTGAATGGTGTAAAAAGGTTTTTGATGCTCCAGTGCTACTGACAGCCGATGTGTTTATGCTATAGCTGCAAGCCATTTCACAAAACAGCTGGCGTACAGTAGCTATACATGCGTTCTTTTCTGATGGAAAGTGCCTGAAGCCCTTCCATGGCCATGCTGTTGGAAAAGTACGTAACCATGGTGATATTAACTTCAGCTCTACGTATGGTTGGAGCACATTTAGAGAAGGCTTAATGGAAGGAGAATTTTTGTCCAGTCTGACTTCACAAGGGGCACTGTGTATGAAATGCCTGGAGACTAGGATATTGATAAGACTATAATTAGCATCTTAGCATAGAATCTAGAATGAATGAGTGGCTCTAGTTAGATGTAAATGGCAATCGTTCAGTCGTGCAGTCCGTTCATGCATAATGGCACTGACATTTTGAGAGGCACAATAGGCATATGCGGGACCTATACGTTGTGAGTGGAAAGGACGTGGCCTGAAATGTCAGCAGCAGCTTTGGGTGATGTGACACAAGTGTTCTTTCCTTGTGCCACTGATGCGAAGTGATGATGTCATTTTCAAGTGTGACATTGTGTGTATATATTTAGCTGCGTGTGTGGGTGTGAGTGTGTGTGTGTGTGTGTGTGTGTGTGTGTGTGCGCGCCTGTGCCCCTCTTTGTTTTCTCTGTCTCTCAGTACAACTTTGAACTGTCTCTCTGCGAGACAGCAAAGACAGCACTCCCTGTAACAAAAAAGTTTGCTGTGGGAAAATCCCAGGCCAGTGCCAGCTACAAACATCAAATTTCATTGTGCTAGAGAGACTTGAGAGGAATGGTTGTTTTCTCTCTCTCTCTCTCTCTCTCTCTCTCTCTCTCTCTCTCCCTCCTTCTCTCTCTCTATCTATCTCTCTCTCTGTATTTTCTCTCTCTCTATATATATATATATATATATATTCCCTCTCTCTCTCTTTCTCTCCAAGTCTTTCTCTGTCTCTCTCCTGCACACACTCACATGGACACACATACACACACATACTCGCATGCACACAATTCCAGCTTGTTTTCTGTTGAGTCAGAGGAAAGCCATCTGCCACACAGTGATAATGGGTCACAAGGGAAGCAGGGTCTGGTAAAAGTGGAGATGAATTAAAAAAGGGAGAAAATGGGCAACGCTTCGCTACTCGCAAGTCTTACCATATTTTTTTGCCATTCTCGTCAGCATTAACACTGCAGTTAAAAGGCATGTGTAAAAATGTGCATTTCGTTGCACTTGTCAGCTGCCACAAAAATCTGCTACATTTGTTGAGGAATGCATCACTACAACATATTGCATGGTAACAAATTTAATTCTAGCATGTCATATTGTATCTTATAACACAAGTCAACAGGTCAAAATCATACGTTTATGTGGGTTTTGTAGTGTTTTTCATGCAGATTTCAAATCCATGTTTAGTTTTTTCCCATACAGACAGTTTTTGTGATGAAGCTAGTTCTATGCTGCATCATATGGTATAATAAGTAGAGCACTTTTGACGAGTACGAGTATCATACTGGTAATACGAGTCAATATCTGTGCTCGGATTGAATAAAAATTCTCATTGGGAGCTAACTGTGGCTGCGTCCTGTCATAGACTAGTCACAGCGCCCCTCCCCCACACACACAAAACACTGAGAAGAGAACAGCACACTCTCTCTCTCCCTCAGTCACGCAGGTTCACTGGTTTTTTAGGGTTTCTACAGCTTCAGGTTTGTTTTTTACTTTGGTTTGTAGTACTTACTTACTAACCAGTAAACGTGGGGTTTGTTGAGACGTGGTGCTTGGTAGAATGCGACTCGCGTCTCTGCCTTTACTTTACACACACACAGTGTCTGATACTTTCTTGCTGTATTGCTCCTCCCCAAACAATCTGATGCGAAGTGATGCAGCTGTCCACAATTAGAGGAGCAACAGTCATGTGATAGTAGAAAGGTAGACCACTGGTATTATTTTCAAATTTAGCACCGGTGGATCTTGTTTTTCTTTTCCAGTTAAACAAACCAATCAAAGAGAGTACGAGTACATGTTTATGTGCATCACTGAAACCGAGGAAACTCACTCCAGCAGGATCTCAGAAATGTGTATGTATTTGAAACAACAACATGTATATTTGCTTTCATCAATTGTATATAAATGCATGTCAGTATATCAATTACTCATCAAAATAATCTTGATTTTTCAAGTACTAATATAAGTAATAATGACAGCCGTATATCCATAATAATAATTGGAACACAATGTTAATGTGGCATAATTATGATTACGATATAATCCGATAGTGATAATAAGAAAGATACTGAGTGGATACTTTCCCAACTCTGTAATGACAGCTGCACATGAAGAATGCAGAACATTACTGCTACTGGGTATGCTGTGGTTTAAAATGTTGCATTATCATGAGGATTAGTGAAGGCAAGATGTGACGAATGAGCAGAGAGAGAAAATAGGAAAGTAGGAGACAGGGCTCAGTGCAGAGAATTATAGACTCTTGCAAGCCTAGGCGAGTGTGCTGTTCGTTAAATAAGGCTACATTCTTTCAATATTTTATACAGATCAATGCTGCCCCACAAAGACTTGTGAGGAAACAGCCGTACTGGGCCTCAGATCATCCATTCTTTATGTCAAGTTTGTCAGGCTCTGTAAACTAGGACAGATTTGAGGTAGACGTGGACACAGCGCTGACAGCCTCATGACCCATAACAGCCTATAGGGAATGAGGGTCAACAGGTGCCTGCAAACTTCTCCAGACTCCTTTGGCCTGCTGTTCTGGAACATTTTAGACAAATGACCATATAATAATGGTATTTAATGCTAAACTTTGTGCTCACCCAATACATTTGATTTGTATTTGATTAACAGTCTGTATGGAAAGATTCCAGATTTCCAGATTTTTATGTTGGTTTCAACAAATGACAAACAGGGATGAACATGGTGAGGCAGGATGCATGTATGCCAAAGTTAATTGTAACAATCTAACCATGGGAAACCTGTAATCCGACAAAGAACCAAACAGAGAAATGGTATCTAAATAGAGCAGCATAACAGTGTAACCGCATGAATCTTGCAACAGCTTAACATCACTGCACAAACCACCATACTGAAAGGCACAAGTATGTGTACTGGAGAGATAGGCATAGAATTAAGGACCTCCTGATGCATATCAGGAATGGGTGGAGCTGTAAAGAATGATTTGTTTTCTTTTTGCAGATTAAGACTGTGTGCAGAACAATAACCTTTCATTAAATTCAAACCATCACATCAGTAGCTCATCTTCTACTTATAGAACATCTTATTATAAACACAAATGTGGTCTCCTTTTGCCTTTTCCACACAATTTCAACTT
>JBBPDH010000151.1:6748171-6776921 GCA_037974565.1 Clupeocharax schoutedeni
TTGTATCGGATCAGCAGATATCCAAATTTAGAATATCGGTATCGGACATAAAAAAGTGGTATCGGGACATCTCTAGTTGTGAATAGTCTTATAGATATTAAATATATTGGTATTATCTAGACAAAAGTAATGGGACGTCTGACTGCAAAAATTAGCCAAGACTTGCTGCATGCACCCATAAGCCCAAAAACACAAAAAAGCAACAAAATTTCAAAATGAAAGATTTTTCAAAAATGCATCAACGCACGATAAAATAATAGTCGTCGTTAAGTAAATGATGCATTAATGTGATAACGTGTTAACATGCCCAGCTATTATTATATGATATATTGCCTCATTTTTCAGTCACAACCGGCCCCTGTCTGTCTGAGGCTTCTCGTAAAATTTACACTCACGACACTTTTGCTGAATTGTTTATGTTAAATGTAAAGTTAATGTTTTTGCTCATAATAGAGATGCATAAAAAGTGTTTAAATAAATGTGGCATTATGTAGCATAAACAAAAACATCTTGGGTTGTGCTCTTTCCACTAGCACCACAACCACTACAAACTCTATTACCACTACCACTATAATCAACACCAAAATCACCACTCCTTCTAGTACCACCACCATCACCACTATAATCACAACCACCACTGCAACTATTACCACCATCACCACCACCACTACTACTGCTACTATTACCACTTCCATCACCACCACTACTACTGCTACTATTACCACTTCCATCACCACCACTACTATACTGCTACTATTACCACTTCCATCACCACCACTACTACTATACAACCACCGCCAGTCCTTCTATTACCACTACCACCACTGCTACAATTACCATTACCACTGCTACAATTACCATTACCACTGCTACAATTACCACTACCACTGCTCCCACCTCCACTACTACAATTACCACTACCACTGCTCCCACCTCCACTACTACAATTACCACTACCACTGCTACCACCTCCACTACTACAATTACCACTACCACTGCTCCCACCTCCACTACTACAATTACCACTACCACTGCTCCCACCTCCACTACTACAATTACCACTACCTCCGCCAGTCCTTCTATTACCACTACCACCGCCACCATTTTTACCACTACTACCACCACTACTACAATTACCACTACCACCACTACCACTAACATCATTCCTTCTTTTACCACCACCATCACCACTATCACTATTATCACTGCCTTCACTACTACTGTTACCACTACCTCTATTATCATTACCACCCTTACTACTAACTCTTTTGATTCCATTGGTTTTCCTACTTTTTTTTTCTATGTAGGCGAAGGTGCCTTCTTTTTACTTAAAGAAATTATTAATGAATGGTTAATGATTAATATCATCATAAAACTCACATAAAACCATGAAACTACTCTTGGTGTGATGAAATTAAAGTACTTAGACATTTCATAAAATATTATTTTCATGACTAATGGCAAATTCATCCCAGTGGTCTGCAATCTACAAGTGGTCCATTTCAGTTTAGCCTGCAGTGTGACTGCGTGTCCTGTATTATGTGCTATTAGAGCGTTCCATCGCTGTATTGTTTTAAAATGGTTTGGCCGCGTATGTTTGAGATGCCTCAAATGGTTTCTCAATGACATTCATAACTAGGGCTATTACAGTGAAGCATAACTAACCTATAGGGGAGGAAGCACAGGTGATTGGGGCGCATGCACATCAAAATGACGGATTGGCTGCCGCCACAGTAACCTGATGAATCTTCCTTGTGTCTACTGGCATTTCTCCTGCTCTGTGTGGCCACTAGGTACCTGCTGGCTGTAGCAATTTGTTGTGTGTTTGTGTGTGCGTGTGTGTGTGGGCCATTGCCCTCGGTGCCCTGCATTCAGCATGGGGTGATGCTATGCTGTGTTTTGGACTCATTCTATTGGAGAGGAGAACAAAGGGCCCGATAGGCATTTTTCTCTCATACAAGGCGAGGCCCTTGGCTTATCTGTCCAATAATCCATGCACACTGTGGAGCCTCCCTCCACAGAGATGAGTGCAGAGATCACTGCCTTTCCCAAACTAAAGATGAGAACGGCCTCTTTATGGAATACGTTGAGCGCCAGTGGTGTAGGTGTTTTTGTGTTGGAGAGACTGACTGGCATATAGAGTTTAGGAACAACCCAGGCAATGTCTCAGCAGATAAAGGAGGATGACACTAGAAATAAAGTAAGTCTTATTGCTTCCGTTCTCACTTTAACAGTAGCCTGTTGTAGATTATGTATTTTCTGCTATTCAGATGCTGTATTTTCTAGAAAAAACACTGGCTGTTTATATAAGGTCTCAGTTGTGTGCAAAAGTTTGCACACCCCTGGTCAAATTAAAATGTGCAGTACTGTGCTCTCTGTAGTGGATGCCTTATTTGTTTTATAAGCAAAACATATAATTTGGCCATGGTGCCTACATCTTTGTGTACAACTTTCAGTAATAATTCACACTATGCTTCTCTTTTGACATTTAGAGGCTATTTGGATTGTGTGTCCGCAAAGCCTCGCTGTGTGTATTATCCAGCCTGGCACATTAGAAATAGAATCTTCCGAAGTGGGTTTCTTGGATCTGTATATATATATATTTTTTTTTTTTTTTTTTAGTCTGTTTGCCATAAGGGACAGACGTAAGTCAGGATGGTTTTGCCCACCCACCAGTGAAACCAGCACCAATAGCATCCCCACGTCTTCTGATTTAGCCCCACCAGACCTATCTGGAATATTCCATTACGTTACGCTGGTGAATGAGCTCAGCCGTCGCCATTTTGAGAAACGTGGTTTCAACCTCAAAACTCTCTCTCCACTGCTATTGTGGATCTGTCTTTGAGATGAACTTTAAGCTAGATTCCTTACCCCCTTTCATCTCTTTCATCCTTCATGTGGATGTATTTCTGTTCAGTTGAGTTAGGGCCCTGTCCATATTTACTGCATGCAGAGTAAAGACTTTGAAAGGCAGTCTAAGAAAGAAAGCTTTGTGTGGTTGAAAGGTCTTAATCCTACAGCAACCTCTCGCTCACTCGCCTTACAGTTAGCTTATTTCTGTGTATGGGTTTCGCATCTTTCCTTCTTCACACCTTTATGTGTTGGATTTCAGACCTAAAATGAGTTCAGACCTCTTATCATGAAAGATGATTACTGCTGTCCTCAAGAATGGATATGACACATTCACTCTGACATCTTGTGGTAAAGTTCTCATAACATACAAACTATTTGTCGAGTGAAAAATTTGTAGTCTGCTCGTATTATATTTTGCCCCTCAGTAAACCATTGCTTCCCTTGTTTCCATTATTAATACAACCCAGCACCGTACAATTTAATATAAAAGAGAAGTCCTGAAGAAATGTTGAATTACTTTCCACACACTGACTTTTAATATAATAATTCTACTTAATTAATTCAGAAAATCCCCCTACCTAATTTTGATTAACTTTTACAAATTTAATTTTTTTTAGTTGTTTTGATTTTATTTAGAAAAATAGAGAACCCTGAGAAAGAGAAGTCCATTTTACTTATAGGTAAATTTTATAAAATATTTTTTAGAAAATTTATAAAATGCCAAAAGATGGTATAAAAAAGATCTACATAAATTTTTTGACCATTTGTGTAGCCGTGTCTGTTAATATATTAGACGCATTTTGTGGTATCACGCATATTGAAAAAGACATTATTATCATGGTGTATTTTAATTACATAAACTTATTTAATGTGTCATTCAATGTGTTTTTTCACAAATATTCTGATAATATTATTAGTAATTTTATGTATTTATAACATTTGAAGCATCAGTAATGTAGATTCTAAAATGATTAAAAATAAAGATTATGAAGATGATAATTACCATTATTGCTTTTCAGATGATTTATTGGAATGGTTTGAGTTATTTTATTGTCAACAATGATTTGGAATTAATTATGGCACTATAAGCAATACTGCTTATTCAGTTTAGTTCTCAAAGTTCATGTCAACCTCCATATTTGTAGCTCGACATAAATTGTGTCTGTAAATTTGTACCATTGGACCAATGACTAGACTGTAAAACCTTAACAGCCAGTAATAACCTTCACGTACTATTAATACAAATGCCCGATATTCATGTAGTAGTTGTGTATTTCATATATTTAAAATACAAAAAACGCATAAGACATGACTGAGAGCAGGGCAGAAATTGTGCTTTATTAAATTAGTTATTTACATTTGAGCCAAAACTGTAGGTGCATTTTTTTTAAATCATGCAACCATGAACATTATTGTCCATTCAGTTCTTTCTCTCTTGCCTGTCGCTTTCTCCTGTAAGCCTTTATTTAGGCAGAGGAGGAGGTGGTGCGCCAGAAGCACTTCATGCATATCCTCCTACCTTCTCCTTGTGTGTGTGTGTGTGTGTGTGTTTGTGTGTGTGTGAGGGAAATTGCACATGCCACAGGCTGTTTCATGCACTGTGCTAATGACTGCCTGTTCCTCACTGGGCCTTGACCCACCACTCATACATACAGCATCATTTTCTTTTCTAACAGCCTTTCTGTTGCGTCCGGCAACTTGGTGGGAGAAGTATTGTTGGCCCACTGCAGTTGCTCATTTGTCTCTGGCTGTGTGTCTCTTATTCAGGCTGCCGGTGAATTGGGCATCTTGCGCGACGTGAGATTGGAGGTGAAAGCCATGTCGGTCGCAGACCCACAATGCCTGCTCCAATTACAACGGCTGGCAGTCATACACACAAACCAGCGCAATCTGATAATCAGTGGTTGAGCGAATTTGAATGGAAGACTGTTTTCATCAAGTTTAAGATGTCAAGGTACCAGAGGACAGAGCTGGTTCACTGTTGGCAAGCTCTGGGCTGTTTTACTCACTACGGCCTTGAACATGTGTATATAAATATATATAGATATAAAGACTGAAGCTGTGCCAGGCAAGTTAGTTTATGGCTGCATTCATCAATGGCCTTCAAGTACAATATTATTTCTTATTTGTTCTTATTATTATCTCTGTTATGGAAAAGTCTTATTTAACGCAGATTGTCATTACCATTTGCTATTGTCTGCAAATCCTAAGCTAAAGTAGTTATTTCACAATGTTTACTGCACATTCTCATTATACTGGCATTGGAGGTCAAATTCTACTTGGAAATACTGTTTGTATTATTAGCTTCTGTGTGCACTAGGATTGAAACATGGTCCTTCAAGGTTACTCTTACAGTGTACTGTGGGCAGATGTGGAAATAATGTGTGGATGACCATATCCTAGACCCATTTTTTTTATGGGTCATGCAGTAATTGGTCATCTTAAAATATTCCTTAAAACATATGTCCTAATTTTAGACAGAATTTACATTTAATTTGGCAAAATTTGTTGATTGATTTTATACTCTTTTGATTCCATTCAGTTTCTTCAGTTGCATCTGAAACCATTTCTTTTTCTGCACCATCAGTGAAAAGAGTAATGCGTTGAGTTTTTGTCCTACAACATTCTCACAAGGATAAAATAACTTAAATTATAACAATTATAATCTTTTATACAATTTTATACAATTACACAATTATAATCTTATTCTGTTTTTGTTTTTCTAACTGAAAATAGACACATCCTCAACAACAAATAGACTGCAATATGGCATTTTACTCTGCACATTTCACTGCAGAATTTGTTTGTGTATCTGTTTATTTGATTGTTGCTATCTGAAAATAACATAGGAATAAAAATAAAGTCTAAAAAGTTTGTTTTATTTTTTCGAATATATTTAATTTACTATATAAACATTGATTGCGCATTAAAAGTGTTTTCTGTAGGGGATACTTTCACCGTAAAAATCAAAACATGTAATTTGACCAGGAATGCCCAAACCTTTGCATGTGATTGTGTTGCCAAAAACGAGTAAACAGCAAATTTCGTTAATTTAATATATTTGGTGAAAGTGGAAAGTGTCCACATTTAAATAAAGTAAATTCAACATGCTACTTTTTTCAGGGCTATTTATACATTTATTCCTAACCAGGGGTGCCCAGCTCTGGGGAGCCGCTCTCCAGCACAGCTTGGAGAATTTTCTGCTCAAACGCCTGGTTAAACTCACCTGTTAACTGCCAGCTATACAGAGTGTTTGAGGAGGGATCCGACCAAACAGTGCTGAACCCTGGCCCTACAGGACAGGAACTGTGCGCTCCTGTTCTTAATGGTGTTGCTTTGTTCCATTCAAGAATAGCGGACTTATAGTATGTGCGGCATTTGGGTAATCTATTCAAAAAATATACTCTTTGCGAGCAGCAATTATGCAACAGTGCCATATAGAAATAGTGCCATTAAATCATCAGTTATTGAATGTAATGTATTATTAAAATTAATACTACAATGTCTATTCATTGTTCTCCATATCTAATGTGCCCAAATGGAAGATAGAAGCTTATCCAGTACTCCGTTTGCAATGATACTTTTTAAATGTTTTTAATTAATGCTGGGCAATGATATAATTTTTTTAAATCACGATTAATCACATTGTTTTCTGCAATTCATCGTGATTAATTGCACAGTTGTATGGAAAATTAAATAATTCAAAAGTAGTATATTGCATCTGTATGCTGCTAAATGAACAAAAGTGCTTTACTATTTGGTTTGCAAACACTTTAAACAAATAAGGAGATTTTTAACAGCAGTGTTCACTTTAACACTTTAACACAGTTACACTTTAACACAGTTACGCAGAGCAGTTCAAATATTTCTGTAAATCTCTACCTTAACATCAAATCAAATATAAAACCAAAGCTATTTACCATTACAAGGCATTTACGTTTTATCACGTCATTAAAATCCCTGTAGGTGTAATGGTCAAGAAAAGTAATGGGACGCCTTACCCCTGTGAAAAACAGCCGACACCTAAAGTGCTGCTCGTACCCTGAGCGCAAGAACTATCAAAAAACCTGCATTAATGCATACTACAATCATTTTCAGCGTTAAGTAAATAATGCGTTAATACTCTATCATATTATTATATTAAAACTAGTGCCCAGCCCTAGTTTAAATATTATAATATAAGTGTACCAATAATCTGTGCAAAATATATGCTTGATTTAAAATACTTACTGATGGAAAATACATCAATATTTTGAAAATTGCATGAAATTTATAGTAATATGAATGTTGGAAAACATGCCCGTATAATAAACTTGTTTACCTCAGGTTCACAGACAGAACTAGGCCAGGAAGAAAGAACAACAGCAGGCAAAAAATACATGGTTTCCCTCTGTTTTGATTGTGTGTAAACAATATAGACACACGCAATCCACTTGTTCATTTTTATTTCAGCATAGTTTATGCTGGCTGTGCTTATTTTGTGATGAAGCAATGAGGCCTCAGCAAAGATGATACCTGAATGCAACAATATATGGGCAGAAGTGGTGAGGAGAGAAAAAGATATCCAAGATGGCGTGTGTCGTATGGCAAGCGAGCCCGTCTGTCCGAGACAATTGACCTTGGATTGTCTCCTTATTAAACTTAGATGCTGTGGCTCACTTTGTAGAGCCTCATTAAAACGCAGAGGCCACGTCCTCTGGCTCATCACTGGAGCTCACTTTAGCTATTCTTTTATCCGCTTTTGTTATTTGCATATTTGCTCCCATATTTTCTGTGGAAATTTTTATTTGCATTCATATTTTCTTACATGAAATAAGAAATGGCGCTCAAAGGCACATGAAATTATTATTGGAATGCTTTGAAAGTATTACGTGTAGTATTATACGTGAAGGCATTTTAACTATGTTTTTGTCTTCAGAATTTTTTTCTTCTGTCTGTTTTTTATATTTACAAGTTTAGTTCACCAGACCTACTGCACAGTTTTTGAAACTGTGATTTACATTTATTTTAGCTGCAGCCTGGTATTAAAAGGATACACCACTTTCACTTTTGGTTTTATAATATGCATATAAGTGTCTCTAATGTGTCTTTTCACATTTAATAGAAATCTTTATACTAGGAATGCACAACTGGAATTGAATCAGAATTGGCTTCTTTCCCCCTCAAACACGGCAATCAGCCAGCTCATAATTAGATTTTGACGATCTGTGTTGCAATTTTATGATGTAAATAATGCAATCCAGGTAAGTGCACTCACACTGTATTCGATTGCTGCTGCACCTATATCAGTGTGCCATAATAAAATTATGCATGACTTGATGTGTTAAATGTCCAGTTGGCTCTTAATTTGGAGCGTTTGATTCATGGTATTTAAAAACGCAGCCGATTTTTCAGGAAAGAAATTAAAACGAGCAAACAGTGTTTGTATTTATTTGTATTGCATCTTTAGCTAGTAGAAAGTACAGGAAAGGTGCTACTATGCTTCATGTGTTCATTTTGCTCACTCAGGTTAAAAAGAGAAACAAAGGCTAGTAAAGATTGTTCAAAAACAATTAAAGAATACGTAAATATATGTTGCATAATAATATCTAATATATATTTGTTTAGTATAATATTTTATACAGAAGATGAGCAGACATGCATTACATATGTGTTATATCAGAAATTGGAGAATGTAAGAGGTTAGGTAAGAGCATATCTTTGTACATGTATGTGATTGGTGTTAAGTATGAATCAGTATGAATTATTTGTTTTTTTTATTTCATCTTTTAGTGCTCGGTTGATACATGTTCTGCACCTAGTTTCTGTTGAATGTGCAATTTCGATGTTTGCTTGGAGCTCCAATTGTTCAGCCCTTAGCCTATGTAGGTCAACCAGTTGTGGGTCTCCTGCCAAACCTGAATGTCAACAGTATGCACTGTGAACAATCAAGGGTATTCCTAACCTCCCTGCTCTGTTTCCTTGTTTGTACTCACAGTGTTGTTGCATGATTTCTGACGTGTGTTGTCTTTTGTCTAATGTGTTATACAGTCCACCCCCTTTCTCTTATAGAGATTTTGCCCTCCTTTTTGATATTTACCAGTGGCGTAGGTTTGTTTTATGTATGTTAACATCTTTGTTTCTTTTGTCTTAACTGTATTTTACGTTACATTTCTTCTATTTCAAAACCGAACTGTGTTCTAAAACAATTCTTGCCGTTGTCTGTTTTTTTTCTTCTTTGTTCTACAGAGATGTTGAAGGAGCTGAACCAGCAGCGCAGGGAGAAAGAATTTACAGACCTGAAAATTATAGTTGAAGGCAAAGAGTTTGAAGTCCACCAAAATGTTCTAGCTTCCTGCAGCTTGTATTTCAAGGACCTGGTGAAAAGGTTTGCCTTCCTTCCCTTCCCACCAGCCGTTGATCCGAACCGTTCTTTTCATAGGTCGCATTTGTGTCGCTTTATTTTCCCTCCCCCTCTCTCTCTTGCAGGTTTGGTGAAGACTTTTTGGTTCCTAACGCAGGGCCAGCAGCCATTCCTTTTCCCGTTCAAATGAATGTATTTCTAAATGGGGAAAAACCCCAAAATAACGAGCTCGACCCTCGTCTTTTACCTTCTCTTCCCTCATTTTAGAGCACCTTAATGTAAGTGAGCTTTTAACGAGCAGAAAGTGTTCCATGACTGAGGGTTTTCCAAAAAAAAACGAACAACTGAACTCACAATAGGGACTTAACAAAGGAATACCACATTTTGCATTTTGGATAGCGTCCTCCAAAAGCAGTTTGGCATCTGTCGTATGGCTACGGACAAGCTTTTTGTCAGCCGTTCTGTAAGTGTATCCTGCATATAGGGATTGAAAAAGCATCCCATTCATATGATAAACATTCAGGATGGGTGCACTGACTAGTAGAAAGAACACAAACAAAGGAGAGAACGAAGCCCCTTTCCTGTGCTTTTCTGAATCATTACCTTCACAGGTCAAAGCCATCTACTGTATATACTGTCGAAGAGCCGAATTTTATTTATTACTTCTTCCATATTGCACTCTTCCACTCCCATTGCCAACTCGCCCTGTTTTTGTAACTGTGCAGTCGTTTTATAGGCTAATGTTTTTGCTAACACTACGGAGGATGACAGGCTAATGAGGATTTCTCTTTTGTGTCGGAGGGAGGTGTGTTTGGATGGGATTGAATCCCTGTATCGCTGCCTGCCTGCAAGTATTCATTCATTCATTTATTTGCCGTAGGTTTTTTTCCACTCATATGTTCATGTACCTTTACCTCTTGTTTTTATTCAGCATGTTTGTCGCTGCTTGAAATCCTTGAAGCAGATGTTTATTTCATTTTACAGTATGTACATTCACCTGGACTTATAGACAGCTTCCCTAAGGGTAAATCCATTCTTCTGTGTGTAAAAGGTATTAGCTTTAGTCCTTCCTCCCAACTGAACTCTCAAGGAATTTGTGGTTAGAAGCTCATTGCCCCAGAGAACAGGCAAAACAGGGAACTCAGCAAAATAAAGCTTTATCAGACAAAGCCTAGCCCCCTGCTTGCCCGGGCACAAATATATTCGTTTCAGGGAGCATGGTGCGATCTTAAACCAGGCGGTCCAGGCCTTTGTCCCGTTGCTTAATGCTTTATGGCAGTGACCTTGGTGCTTTGACGGAGGTCCTTGCGTTATTGTTAGAAGATGGTTTGGTCCAGACAGCCTTTTACTGTAATCCACTTCCTCACCATTTCTCCAAATCTGAATGGAGTGGATTATGCTTTAGAATTCTGGGAAGGCATGGTCGTCGCAGGCATAATGGCCTTATTAAATCATGCACTGGACATCTGTATATAGAGTGACGTTCTTGAAAGACGCTGTATTGAATCTCTGGCCTTCACTCCTGACATTAAAACTTAATTAGCGTCTTTGTTCCTGAAACTGTAGTTCTGTTGTCAGCTTTTTGCAGTATAAACATCTGCTTTGTAATGCTTTTGTAGGGCTTCAAGACAGTTGTTTCATCGATTTTAATTGGCTAGTGTTTTTCCTATAGCTTCAGTGGAGTTTAATGAGATTACAGCTCAATGTTAGGATGACCTTTATCTTATGTGTCAAAGGGGCTTGTGGCTGAACATGTTACAGTGTCAGTATATTTCAGAGCAATTGGTCACAGTCACAGGTCTGCTTGAGATTCTCTTACACCACATACTTAGTGGACCTTGGCTATATTCCAGTCAAATATTTTTCTCTCCGCCTTAAATATAAGAGGTCAGATTTTTGTAGTAGATTTTCACAGAGCATCAAGTAAAAGTGTTTGCAGTAACAAATTTACAGAGCCATAACTATTGTCCTGAGAGAGAGAGAGAGAGAGAGAGAGAGCACTTCACCTGAGACTGCACTTTAGATAATCGAGTCCTGATAGCACCTGCATGCTACCCATGAACCATCACCCTTCTTGAACTACGGCTCAGTCTATCTTTTGTCTGTAATCTGTGAATATGATACCATCTTTGGTCATCAGATCTAATTGTGTTCATTATATGTCATGGATTATTTTTATTATTCCTTTACCTGACCCACGCCACCTCTTTGTTTATGCACTGTTCTGTGGCACTATTATTCATATACAACACTATATCAGTGCTGTCAGAACAAAACCACATATAAATAAAACTTTCTTAACCTTCAAGTAAATGTAACAAAGTTTTATTTTAGGTTATTTTGAAACACTTTGACTGTTCCATTCTTCATGAATTTTTGACACAGTGAAAATGTGACACGCATATTAATCAACAAGCAGCATACTTACAACGGCAATAGCTAAATGGTAAACACCAGTTCTACTTCAGAACCTCCCCACTAGAATCCACAATTTTTTTTTTTAAACGAGACATGTACAGTCAAAGAAGAGTTGGATTTACAGTGTGTGTGTATATACATATATAGAGAGATAGAGAGAGAGAGAGAGAGAGAGAGCGATAGAATATATATATAGCAGCACACACCTTGTTTTATTGCACATCGATTTATATGACACTATATACATATATATTATGTTCATACATACAGTACATGCTACATACATGTTACAATGTCATGCATAATATGAATTCATGATTGATTCTTTGCATGACAATTTTTGTCATTTGAATCAGACGACATGAAGGGCCACTGTCCTTCATTCCCCCCTGATTAAGCACTGTGCAATTTTTACAGTATTCACTCTTGCACTAAGTTAGACAGAGCAACATATGCTACCTGAAGGATATAGTGCAGCTCCCAAACATGTATGCATGCTCCTGTCGGGTGGAAAAAGAAAAAAATAGCTAATACTTTCCCCTTTAGCATCTGTTGCACAGAGCACGGAGACGGATTGCCCTCAGTAATTCCATTTTCCCCTCTGGATTTTCAATAAGTGTGTTTGGTGCCACTTTAATTTATGGGCAGTGCCTCAGTGCCTAGCCATCAGTGTGTAATGTGAAACTCGGCTGTGAGCTGCTCTGACACCCCAGCTATTATTTTATTTATATAAAAGCAGCGTCTTAACTTCACAGTAGCTGTGGCATCTCTTGGGAGAAAATGAGGTCTTGCTTGAGTGAGATTTCAGTAGTGGAGAGTTACCATTAATACTTCGATGACATTGAAACTGAGGCTCAGCATCCTCTTTTTGGGATATTTAATGGAATGCACTCCAGAATATTTATAGAAACAAACCTTGATTTTCACAGCCTTAGCTATTTTTCAATAGGTCCCTGCTTCTATGGTGCACCCTGGCTAATTCCACATATTCCATCAGGTTGAACTGACCAAAGCTAAAACATCATGCCATTTTTAAAGAAGGATGATCTGCGTCTCACTTTGTTGTTTATTATTTGAGCACATCCTGAAGTTCCCCCATAAGGAGTTATTTTCACCCCATTCAGACATACAAGATAGAGTCTAATTTTCTCTAGATTAGTAGCTTATAAGTGTTGAATATTTCCAGTTCGGGACGCCAGGTTCAAGCCCAGTTTGTTGCTATCAAACTGCCAAAACCAGACAAAACCCCGTAATTACAGTCCATCACTGCCTGCTATTTCCATTCTCATGTTTAATCATCTTTTGCCACTGAGAGACAGAATTAATGTGTTCCTTTTGTGTGTGTGTGTGTGTGTGTGTGTGTGTGTGTGTGTGTGTTTTAACCTCATTTGCACCGTATGTGTGTTTTGGATAAGGCTCCCGAGTCAACAGTAGCCAAAGCATCCACAGCTAAATTATAGTCTGCATCCTCATACAGAGCACTATAACAATAAAACTATTATTTAAACCCATCAAGGAATAACATGCATCTCCCCTCCTCCCCCTAACTGTCATAGTGGCAATGAAGGCTAAAAAAAGAGATGTTTCTGTGAAAAAAAATAGATGTTCATTTTGGTAAACAAATTTCTTTTTTGGTCTTTTGTGCTCTCTCTCTTTCTCTCTCTCTCTCTCTCTCTCTCTTTCTCCCTCTTTCCATTACTCTCTCTCTCTCCTTCATTCTTCTCTCTCTTATTCTCAGCATATGCACATATTCTCTCTTTCTCTCTTTTCATCTTTCTTCTCTTGCTCTCTGTCTCACACACTCACAAACAAGCCTGCAATCAGAAGCCACATAAATATGCACCTCTCTCCAAAGCTAGAAAGCTATTTCCATAACAAAAGTGCCCAGACAAAGCAAATTGCAATCCAAGCTGATTCAGATTGCACTAATTGACCTGGTTGATGACCATGCACTTGTTTTATTTCTCTTTTTATTTTTTTTTTTGTGGTTGTTATTTTTTCTTCCTTCACCTTTTCTCTCTTCCTCTTTCTCTTCTCCACCATTTTCATAACTTAACCCAGGATTACACCCCCTTCTATTATCTTAAAAAACCATCACCATGGCAATTAGGGAGGACGGAAATAACAAACTCTGACGTTTCTTTGCCTTTCAGGAGGGAGTAACGCTCTCAGTCTTTTCAGCCGTAGCTCCAGAGGCTTAATTGCACGTTGTTTCTCTCGAGTCCACTCTGTATGGAGTCTAATAATGTCCTACAAACTCACATGTTCATGCACAGGGGACATGGTGAAAGAGGCGGCCAGGATGTTGATTAGGGTTGGGTTTTTTTTGTGGGGCGGGAGGAATGGGCGACATTGGGGGGGTTCTCTTATTTTAAAAGATCCAGGCCCAGTCATGGAACACGCCCCACCCCCAGAAGAATGGCTGCTGGCTCCCTGTGACAAAACTAACCTGCCCTTCCCTTTCTCCTTTTCCCTCTCTCCACCATACTCATCCTCCATCACACCAGTCACTTTGTCCGTCTGTCTTTTTTTCCTGCCTGGTGATCTATGCATGTTAATTTTTCTTAGTGGAGAATTTCCATTGCTGTCAAATAGGGACATATTAATTATATTATGTACTTGTGCGCAAGTCCAAATTCTATATACCCAAAATATTGCTGTGAACTTCAATGTGTTGCCAAAAATTATTGCTATCATTGAATTCAGTTTTGTATCATTTCAGTATTATACAGTCATATGCAAATTTTAAACACCCCCGAATAAATGGTGTGTTTTTTTAACTTTCCCCACGGAAGAAAGAAATACTCTCCCTCTACAAGCAGCACAATAACATATGGCATTTAATGCACATTTACTGTTCATGTTGGATGATAAAATAACATTTTGTTGGATGAAAAAAATATTTTACTTGTTGCAGTATGTTCAGCTCTACTTCTAAATAGAAATTGCACTACAACGAGTTTAAAATGGCATATTTATGTCTGTTCCTTGTAGAGGGATCAATAAAACAGATAAACATTTGGACATAACTGTATAATATGGAGATTCTATACATCACACAGAAGAATTCAATGATATAAAAATAAATATTCAAATATATTAAAATTCATAGCAATATTTTGGCTGTTTGATTATAATTATGCTACTTTGACACAAAGTGTTCTCTGTTGCGGATGTGTATTTATTTTCACACAGATAATCAACACAGCTTCATTTGACCAGGGTCAAATCATTTGCGTAGGGCTGTAATTGTAGGAATCAGCAAATTAGAATTATATGTAGAGAATAAATAATAAATTAATTTCACAAACCTGTTAAATGCATTCACCGGGAGAATTTGTAAAAATAATTATAATATTTAATATGCTATATTTTGCGCTAATTTTATACTTTTAAGAATACTTATTAATCATTGTAAATAAAAAGTTGTGTTTACCTTTTGGATATTTCTGTGATAAGACACATTTGCTGTCGTTCAGTATCTGTGCACCTTGATACTGAAACAGAATCAACTGCTGTGTGGCCATTAATTTCACTCCTCTTAGCCTTGACCTTGAGTGGATTATTCTTTCACACAGGGCATAAAACCCCTGATGCTGACCATTATTCACAGACCCCCAACCACCCCCCCCACATCCACTCAGGGGGCTTATTACATTTAAACTGATCAGTGCAATTTGATCTGAATGACATCAGGCAGACAGCAGGGGATATAAGTCACACTGTAAACTCAGTGTGGCATATGAATGAGCTTTAGCTTAGATCTTATTAATGTAATGGACGCTCCATACAGCCTTTTCTCATAAGGAGATGCCATTTATGCTGCGGTGTTGCCTTTGTCCCATTTTTCTCACCTGCTTTTATGTTTTCTGTGTCTTTCCATGCCTCCCTGTGCTGTGTTGTGTATTTAGTGGAATATAGCAATAATTTGTGTTTCAGTGTTTACCATAGATTACCATTTCTTGAGGCCTGTCCAAAATTATATTATGCAATCTTCATTTTAATTTATCTTTTTTTTTTGGAGTATGCGTTTACATATTGTCTTCTTTCTCTCTGTTCATGACCCAGGTGTGCGAGTGTATATTTGAATATATTTGTGTGTATAATGATTATATATTGAGAATATATATATGTGAGGCTTTCTAACCACCATCCCGATGCCTTCAGGTCACTCGGGGAGACGGGCAGTGGAGAGAAACTGGAGCTGAAGATGACCAACATCAGTGCTGATGTGCTGGACATGCTTTTGGAGTTCGTCTACACCGGTTCACTGGTCATTGACTCGGCCAACGCCAAAACTCTACTGGAGGCTGCCAACAAGTTCCAGTTCAACACCTTCTGCAAAGTCTGCGTGTCTTTCCTAGGTACGGAGTGTATGTTATTTACAGAAAAATGTGAGAAGGTGGTTATTATTGATCTGATACTGGAATTGCAGACCAATACTGAGAATCACAACCGATAATGTAGTGCCCTGTTTAAAGATCTGAACATTTACATTCAGCTCAGCATTATTTAAACTCCCAGAAATGGGGCATAGTGGATAAGAGCGCCATCCCACAAAGTGAAAACTGAGGATCAATTTCCCTTCCTGGCAGGAGCACCACTACTATACCAGTAAGATACCAACCTCACAGAACCTGACATATTATCACAAGAGAAAATTGTTGTAATTGATAATTAAATATTAAGAAAAGAGAACTTAAACACCACAAGCAACTTTTCAACATCCTCTCATGCACACTACTGTACTAATAAGAGCCCTGGGGTTAACCTCATATCATTAGATCCACCTGTGAATTAAAAAAAATGGAAGTCTACTGAATATGTGGTGGCCTGCAGAAGCCCATCAGGTACACCTCTAGTTTGTGGAAAAGATCAATCAAGACTGCTATAAGTGGGGGGTTACTGTACAGTATATATAGTTGTAATCATCAGGAGTACTGAAATATTTCTATGATGCTAGTAAACAAGATTGTACGCAAAGGTTATCTCCCAGTGCACATGTATATTTGAGTGTAGATTCTTCAAACACTGTTTTAAGCACAAAACACAGTATTTCTGTTCTGAATTTGTGCTACACTATTCCCAGATATAAAGAGTTAACCTCACGTAATTAGATATGTTTGCAGATATCTAGTTCTGTCTGTGCTCCTCACAAAGTTGCTACTGATGATTAGTCTGCTCTGCCAACATTTTTTGTAGTTTTAAATGAAGGACTTGATCATTTCAGTTTCACGAAGGCCATAGTAATGCCTGTTGCAAGCTTGAATTTATCGATAAGTCGTTGGGACATTGAGCAGACATTTAAGCTGAACTTTTACTAAACCCCACAGGTGAGTTTCTTTGTTGTCTTCCAGACAAAGAATTAACCCTCCTTTGAAGGTCGACACAGGAGAGAGAGATGGGGGTTGTAGACCTGCTTTTATAACCTTTAGGGCAGACTCTTTCCCTACCCAGGAGCAGATTTTAAAATGTCATACCTTGATTTCTGAGTAAGATGTTTTAAAAATGGGATTTCCTTTTATTATAAAACATGAATTCAGAATTCATTATAATTCCTCTTAAGAGCGGATTCTGCAGGCTGCTACACAAACAATGTCAAATATTTATGTTTGAAAATAAGTGAGCTATAAATGTCATGCCTGACTTATGAATGGATTACTTCCGGTACATCTTATATTGTGAAGCTTTTTTAATGCAACCAAAATGTCAACCATCAGCTATTTAGTACTGGAGACACAGTAAGGTGTTTGTTATTTATTGACTATCATATTGTATCATTCTTTCCCGAAGAGCTCCAGTGTCCATGTGCACACGAGTCTTGCCTTTGCTTCATCCCATCTACTGTCAAAGTTGGTTATAACTTTTTTAACATCTCTCCTACTTGCTATGGAAGTGTTATTTGATTTGTAAAAAGGTCAGGGAACAATCGTATTGAAATGTCAAACGGAGTGTCGCCGGCGATATGATCCGCCTCTGTTTAGGCAGATTGTTGCAGGCCAGGGCCGGGCCTGAGCTGTCCTGCAGACTGATACACTGACCACACTGAGACCTCCTACAGTGTGGAGAGGACAAGAGAGACATAGAGAACCGATTTCGAGGCACACAAACATGACGCGTATCATTCAGTGACAAGGTTGAGTTGACTTCTCCAAAAGTCGAATATGTGAAGTTTATGCCCCCTTTGACATTTGTCTTAGGAATATGAACAAAGTGAAGGCAAACCTTTGCTTTGAAAGGTCAGCTGAGCCAGACTGCGAGAGACATTGACGGAATACCACCATATCTTATTGATTTGTTTGTTTTGTTCATTTTTACATCAGGAAAATGTGCTCTGGCAATGTGCTAACACTGAGAGAAATATCTAAAGGCCCAAATCAAATGAGATGAAAAGTTAGAAGTTGTTGTTGTTGTTATGAGCAAAGAAATGATAGCATGTCAGGTTGTGTGCAGTGCTGAACATCTGATCCAGAGAGAAAACCCAGCCATGTGTTGAAAATTGTGCTCCATTAAGGAAGACATTGTGTATGCTATCAAAATGTTGCTTTTCATGGTCAGTTTTAGTTTCTGAGAGTCTGCAAAAAGTTACATGTATTTATAGAAGTCATGCAGAGGAGCTAGATGTTCAAACTGCTGTGTAGCTGTAGCACTGCTACTTAGAGCTGGTGATCACAGGTTTGTGCATGCATGTGCATGTGTGAGTATGTATGTTCATGTGTATATGTGTGTGAGGGTAGGGATTTGAGTGTGTATGTCTGTGTGTGTGCATGTTCCTTGCCAGCTCTGGGCATGTACCACACTTTGCGGTTGTCTGCAGCGTGCCATTTACGGCCCCTGGCAGAGGACTCCTGGAAAAAAGTCCTCTTTTCCCTTTGTGTGAGAAAAAGGCGTCTGACCCTGGTTTATGGGAGATGGCATGCTGCAGCCCTGCGTCCTTCCAGACATAATAAAAACACATCTGCCTTGGCCGGATGCTCCCTGAACCAGATTTAATTTAAAGAGTTGCAAATGGTTCAAATTTGATGCAAACTGGTCCAAGGTTTGGCTTAATGCATATTTGTAGACTTAATTAACTTGTAGACTTGTTAACTTAATTTGATGTATTATTGAAATGTGATGTGATTATTGAAATCTGCTAGTTCACCCTTACTTAAAACTTACGATCTGCTACTTGTCTTACAACATGACATTTTTTGTGATTTTAGTTCAAGTGAGTTTTACAGGACCTTACAAAGAGCTTATTAAAGGTGCTGTATATAGAACAGTAATAATACGTGAGAGGGAGTTCTTCATGAATATTATCATGTTATTTGTGATAATGTACAATGTTGTGTTGTATTGCTTTGTACAAAAAATAAGGTCTGATATTTATATTTTATATATACTAATGAAACTGAACGTTTGTGTTATGAATAGAGTCGGCATCTCTCAGTTTTACTGCTATATTTTCAGTATTTACCAGAAAGACAAAATAAGTTCTGTTCCAGCCAGTTTACCAGTTTAACAAGGTTATTACAATATGATGAATAATAGAATCTATTGGATGCTTGACATAGCCATTTCAGCATCTCCGTTGTGTTAGGAACATATATATATATATTAGAGATAGGCATCGATTAATTTTTTTTAACGGCGTTAATCCCATGGAATCTTCGCATTAATGCGCGTTAACGCCGATAATTAAACCGCCCCATGCCCCCCTTCCAGAGACAGGTTTAAAATATCTGAACGAGCTGAAAATAGGGGCAGTTGGATGGCCTAGTGGTTAAGGCACCCGCCCTGCGACCAGAAAGTCCGGGTTCGACTCCCAAGCCGAGTAGGGGGGTGTGGGGGTTTGGGGGTGTGGCGTTGTTAACGGCGATATTTTTTTTTACCGCACGATAAGAATCTCACACGTTAACGCCGTTAACAGACCAACACTAATATATATGTATATATATATATATATACACACACACACACACACACACATATGGCTGGGCCTAAGACACCAATAAGAGCTTCACCTGCCTGTGGTAATCTTTTGGATACCATACTGCCCAGCCGCCCTATACTCAATCGATTGACACTGATGTTTGTCCCTGTGGTGCTTTGAGCCAGAATGCTCTTCTGAGCTTCACAGATACACAGCCCAGATAGCTTTTGCTACCTTTCTCCTCTCTGCCTTGTGATCTTTTATGGATGTGAGCGCCAGACACTCTCTCCTTTGTGCCCATCAGAGAAACAGCTGACGGCTGGGAACTGCCTGGGGGTGCTAGCCATGGCTGAGGCCATGTGCTGCACTGAGCTCCATAACATGGCCAAAGCCTTCGCCCTGCAGAACTTCCCAGAAGTGGCCGGACAGGATGAAATCCTCAGCATCTCCAAGGAGGACCTGGTTAGCTACCTGTCCAACGACAGTCTGAACACTAAGGCAGAGGAGCTAGTCTACGAGACTGTCATCAAATGGATCAAGAGGGATCCTACCAACAGAGTGCAGGTGAGCCTCTCTTCGTCTTATTTTTCTATGTTCACATTATCGACCTAGAAGGCTGGTGTACAGCACTGTTTTCAGGGACATCCCTGTTCACAAGTGCCTAATTCTAACTGATCACTTAATTAACGAGTTTAGTAAATGTTATAGCACATAAGAGCGAGGTACAACAGTGCTTAAGAATTCCACAACTGTTTCTTACTTGAAAAACAGCTTAAATCTGAGTCAGCTATTTAACCGAAATACTGCAGTCAGAGCATCTATACAACAGCTGTCTAAATAATAACTAGCCAACACCTAACCCAACAATACATAAACCATAGAGGAACAACGTAAGTCGAGGGATTTTTTTTTATAAAATAAGAAATAAGTAAGCATTAGGAAAGAGACATAGTTAGTCGCCAAAGTGCTCCTTGAAATGTGGGTCTTCAGGCAACGCTTGAAGGACTCTGCCGATCGGACCAGAAGAGGGAGTTCATTCCACCACTGGGGAACCAAGACTGAGAAGAGTCTTGTCTCATGTTTCCCTCTTCTTTTGAGCGGCGGAGGCTCAAGACGAGCTGTGCTTGAAGCCCTGAGAGGACAAGAGGTGACGCGTTGTTTGATCAGTGCTGTTATGTTTGGGGGTGCAAGTCCGTTTTTGGCCTTAAAAGCAAGCGTGAAGGATTTCTTAAAGGTTAAACTGGTTGAAATATTGATTTAATTGCCTAAACATGACACTTTTAAAATGTGTTTAGAGCTGTGTGAACACAAAATAACCTGTGGTCCTAGACTGGATATAGTACCTGCTTTAAGCAGTGTGTAAGCATTTTGCCTATGCTGATAGTGTGTATGCAAGTTCTAAGGGCATTATTCTGTCCTGACATATATGGGTCATTTTTATGCATGAGTGTAAACCAGAAGAGTAGGATCTGAGCAAAGAGCAGTACAACTAATGTAATGTGAATTTAACCTCTGAATGTGCTTCCTTAGCCAATGTCACTTGTGAAGTTACTTAAGCATGTGTGTAGTGTGGAGGTGACATGAAAACTAGCACACCACTGGGAGAGTTTGAGGCTTTCAGAAACCTATACTTTGAGCCTGAGAACCCACTCAGCAGGTATGCCAGGACTAAATGCTCAGAACAGATGTGAGAAGTGGTCTCAGAACATAAGAGGACTCAATAAGTGTTTCATATTTAAAAATGCCCAAGTATAATACAATGGAACCGGCCACTGAGGGCTGAAGCATGGTCTGCAGGTACTGTTTTGGACCTGAGCTTTGCTCTGTCTAAGTGAAAGTGTTCAACACAGTGGGAGCACTCAACCCCCTGAAGTGTCTCTGTTCCTTTAAGGATCAAAAGAACTGCGCGAGGCTCCAGACAGTTCAATAGGGCCTCTTCAAATCTCCCTCCGTATTGAAAAAGTTTGGGCTCAGAGAGGCCGGGAACAGGAGTGGTCAGCAACTTTTTCAGGCCTTGCCCTCTTTTGTTCACTTTCCCAGAAGATTGAAGCTCCTTATATATATAACATAAATAAGTGCACAGGCAATGCAGAGCTGCTGCTGGAATCAGATATTCAGGGGATATGTGGCATGACATTAGGCTCTTTGGAGTTGTGATGGAGCACGGTGGCTGTCTGAAATAGCTGAGGCGTGTGTGACAGAGCCGTCGCATTGAGCTGCTGCTTAAGAACCAGCTCACGCACTTCCAGCATGCATTCGTTCACTATAAAACAGTTCCACTGCTGGTCAGTGCCGGAGTTATGTGACGGCAGGACATTGGGTCGTGAACACAATTTTACCATCCTTATTCTCTTGCACTCCCTTTCTACCAACTAGGCTAGTGTTTTGATTGAAACTTGTGACATTACCCAGGGATATATTGAGCCCAATTGTCACAGTCAGTGTACAGAGAAAAATAAAACCAGTGTTGTTGCTCATAGAAAGCCTTTGTTGGTGTCAACAGTACAAATATGCAATTTTCGCTGTGTGAAACAGAGCCTAGGAGGATGTGTGAAGGAAAAGTGGTGCATAAGAATACAGGAGCGAGATATGGTTGTGATGAGAAAACGTTTGTGCCAAAGATAGGCAACAGACGTGGAGTAAAAATAATTAAAAAAAGAGCTTGTTTTGTCAGCATTATAAGTAAACAAGTCATTTTCTCGCTTCGAGCTAATTACCTCTGATTTAGCGCCCACTCCTTTGTGAGCAGCCTGACTGCTTAGCTTAATTTCAGCTGCGATTCTGAAGTATTGCCGCCGTGTGAGATGATGTATGGATCCATGTTGGGCAATCCTTCATCTCACATCTTAATTTGCATTAGTGTAGCACAGTGAGTCAACAAAGTTTCCCTGTAGTCCCAAGTGACCGGCAACAAAGAATAATGCCACTGCAAATAGCTCATGGGGCTTAAAGATTTTATTTGCCATGGGAATGATCGATCCTTCCCTAATGTTCCTGAATGAGCACTTTTTTCTGCCTCTGCATTATTAGACACAAGCCTGAATAGATCGAGTCAAACAGCTCAAAGCGTAACAATGAATGTTTAGCCACATGATTGTTCCTAGAACAATCGGTTCATTCTAATCATGATCGGAATAAACCGTGACAAATGTCTAGCATGAGGCAATCACCCCAGGACTTGGCTGTCAGTTACATTGCGTCCATGCATATGGGAGTTGACCAATTAAGTGTGAACTCTTCCTTATCCACACGCTCTATCAGTTGAGTCTAAACAGTACTTTTGCTGTCATTCAGGCCCGGAGCTGTAGGCTGCTGGGATAAACTCTCACTAGAGTAAACAGCATGAAGCCAGGAGTACAGAACAGTGAGTTGAACACCGCTGTGCTGTGGGAGTTCTGTTGTGGTGTGGGAGTCAGCAGCATTTCTGGACCTGCTGGTTCAGGGCATGATATGGTTTTGGGTTTATCTAGCAATCCCAAGGTATTGATGCTCACTTGATACTCAAATAGGCAATTTTTTAACGTGGCTTGTAAATTACAACAGATAAATACTACAGCCCTCAGGGGCTATATACGGGCCATTTCAGTTCAGTTTTATACAGTGTTTCAAAGTATTTACTGAGGGATAATGATTAATAATATTCTTGTGGAATAATAAGGTTCCATATTAATTTCTGAATAATAAGTCCAGAGTTTATATTGTTTGAATACGAAGGAATAGACCCCAGCATTAACCTTAGAAGTCCATATTATTACTAATATGGACTTCTATTAATACTAGTGATAAATACGTTTGATAATTTGTAATTTGATATTTATTGGATTTGTTTTCCACTATGAAACAATTTTATGAAATGTATGTGGTGCATTCCGGCGGCATGCACCTCTCTTGTGAGTGAATCCATTTTGTGTGTGGGTGTGTGTGTGTGTGTGTGTGTGTGTGTGTGTGTGTGTGTGTGTGTGCAGCATGAACTCATCCTGTATGCAGGACATATTGGCTTACCAGAAACAGAGCACGGCCTTTCTCTGTCTGTCTATCTCTCTCTCTCTCACTCTCCCTCTCTCTCACTGTCTCAAATACTCACTCAGACACTCATGTGGGTGCATTCTGCACACGCATGCTACTTACACACATGAGCGCCTATTCACAAGCTGAACACTTGAATGCATCCTAAAACACATGACACAAATGGGAAGACTCAAATGCTTCATTTCAAACCATCTATAGACATGCACCCCCGCTCCCCGACGTGCACACACAGGACGTATTTACGCTGAGGTGGAGAATAATCAGTCTGACAGCACGCTGCGAAGATATGACAGAGTCAAGGTGTGAGCATGCTGGGAGGCTCAAATGAAAAATGCCCATTGAGAATTTTCCATTTCATGCTGCCGGCCTGCACCACAGTGTGTGTATGCTTGCTTGTGTGGGTATATGTGAGTGTCATCACACAGCCCCGTGTTGTTTTTATACAAACAATACCTGTGCTGGGAGACATTATTTATTCTCCTTTAAATATAACCTCAGTTCGGCAAGGAGAAATGAGCCGACGAAACATTCCCTCACACACACCAAGTTCATCCGGAGGATATTCCCCTTCTGAGGAGAGAGAGAGAGAGAGAGAGAGAGAGAGAGAAAGAGGGGGGAGAGAAGGAGAGAGAGAGAGAGAGAAAGAACAGAGAGACAGTAATATTAAAGAAAAGCATTGGGAGGGAAGTGGTGGGTGCATTCAGGCGAGCTTTGGCTGGCCTGGCGCCTGGAACTCTGCTTCTGAACCATAATGAACGCAAAACAGACACGGCGCTGAAGCCAGGGTCTGCAGCCTCCCATCCTGCTCTCTATAGCAGCTGCTGCCCTAACCCCCGCAGCATTATGCAGGAATTTAGCGATGGCTCACTTAACACATGTGGCTTTACTTATTTAATTGAATTAATCCGAATATTCTCTGCTGTGAAGTTGTTTGAACTGAAAGGGCCCGCTCTTCTTCATACTTCTGGCCACAGCATGTTATACAGCAGTTACAGTAAAATTACAGCAGCAGTAAAACCACTCCGCTGAGCACCTGCTGCTGAGAGGAACTCTGTCTACGCTGAAGCCAACTGCTACTGATTTTCTGCTTCAGCATGTTTGAAGCAAGACACGTTTATGTTTATGACATTTCACCTGCAACTGGTCCATTTCTGAAGAAGAGTGTGACATCAGCCCTGCTTCAAATCCATGACCCAAAGTGAGCTTTACAGTTGGACAAGTAAGCAAACTGCCAGAAATAAACAGTATACTACAAACAAAGCAGGCTATAAAATGCTGATATTGAGAAATTTTGATGGTCCCATCTGTAATACAAACATCTGCTACTTTTTTGCATAGGGATCTGTAAATATTAATACATATTTGAAACAAAGTTCGACGCTTTTTTGCTTTTCTTTTTCGGTAGATTCGGTAGCCAAATACAAACAGAAAGCGCCTATAAAAGGGCATATTCTTCCTTTCTATGTTTTTCTTTTTTTTTGTCTGCTAATGAAAAATGAGTCAAACATGACTCCTGTGGCTAATAGTCTTATCTGCCAGGGACATGAATGTAACATCAATGGTGGCGCATCTATTGTTATTCTCTGACCACTAGATTAGATGAACCTTCATGGGGTGAATACTGATTCCCCCTGTCCTGTAAGAACCATCATTAAGCGCTCTTTTCGACCACATATTAGCTCTTCCTTCAAAGGAGGTGCTATTAATCAAACTCCTTTGACATGCAGCCGCAGCAGGTATAGATAAAGTAGAAGCTGGAATTGGCCGGGGCATGTTGTTAATGGACCTGCTGGCAGTGAGAGGGGTCTGTCCTAATTGAAAGCATGCGGCCTGGGCTGTAGATGAGAAGCAGGGTGCTGAGGGAAGGACCTGCGTTTCATCACTGTGCTCTCACAGCTGTCGAAGATGCATCAATCTGCAGTCTGTCTTGACCATGTACTGGATACCATACACTCCGGGTTAAATAATTATCATATGAAAGACTATGTACATTATTTTTGCAGTCTACCATGTGCAATAGTGTGTTCTTATTGCGTGTTAAAACATCATCATTATGTGCAATATCATGTGACGTTTTCTAAATGAGTGCTGAATCACTTTATTACTTGCAATATCTTATGTGTAACATTCTTCATGTGCAATATTACTACTTAGGTCAATATGACTTTTTCATTACTTAATAGTACTATTCATTTTTTAATAAGTGCAGAAACTTACCCCAAACTAACATTTGTGTCGGTAGTTTTTCACTCGCCTGTGTTGCTTATATACCAGTCATTTTTGTATATTGGACTTTTTTTTTTTTTACAGATTTTCTTATTCCGATTTTATTTAGACTTGATTTTATATCGTTCTTGCCTCTGTTTCCGGTCATTACATAAACAATTTCCTCTGGGATCAATAAAGTTTTGTGGTTTTGATTCTGACACATGTAATATCTGATTTATAGTCATTTTGATCCTATTTTTATCTTTTTATTTGTAATTTCTGTTCATTACAACATAAGATATTAAAACATTTAGGTTAAATGTCAGGTTCAGTTGTTGTTTGAATACAATATCTATGTACATTCCATATGAGCCCACTTACCACCAGAAAAAAAAGTTACATGTGAAGATAAAATACATGTAATGCTTGGTCTTGGCTGCTTTTCTCTGCAGCCGTCTTTCTTTCTACACCAAATCCACCTTGTGTGTTTGGAGTCAGAGAAATCCGATTAGTTTAGTGGGACCACAATACCAACTAAATGTTCCAGTGGTGTCTGGCAAACTCCCAGTGCTTGTGCTTGTGGAGAAAAGATAGGAAAGGCTTCTTTCTGTTACACATTCCAGACAGTTTGTTGGCAGGTGATGTCTTGTGGTAGATTTGGAGGCATGGTGTCCCCAAGATGCCACTATTCTGAGACCATCGTCCTCTGACCATCCTCGTCACTGTGGCTGGTTCTTGATCATTTTGAATTTATTAAACTTCTTCATGCCCTAACTCTTGATGTGGTGGTTTTACATCAAACCACTATTGCCTTCTAGCCATTCCCTGATTTGTACAAATAAACACAGTTTTGCCGTACTGCAGCGGAATGCTTTTGAATCTTTCCCATGGTGATGGATGTCTAATAGCATTGGTCCCTGTATCATTTTTACATCCTAATGAAACAAAGAACATTGATGTTGACTTAAATGCTTATTATTGACTCAATCGCTGAAGGCACCCCAAGAACGAATTGCATTTGTGTCTGCATATCATACCTGGGTGTATGGTGAAAGTGTGAATATCTCTCTCCCTCCCCCCCTCTCTCTCTCTCTCTCTCTCTCTCTCTCTCTCCTCGAGAACTAATGCTCATTTTTATATTTTGAAAGATCTTTTTTTTTTGTCACATCTCACCTCTCGTGCAGAATGATCCTCAATTTTTTGTTTTGATTTTGGGATAATTCTCGGGGTTGAGTCGAGTATGTTTTTGGGGCACCATGTTAGAAAAGGTTTAATATACGCTGTTAATTCCCCAGTCCATTCAGTACATACATGGAAAAGTAAATCTAATTTGTTTTAATTCACTGTTACTGTGATGTCATGACAACCAACACATTTACATGTATCCACCTATTTTGCCTAATAAGGTTGAAATGGTCACATTAAAATGAATTTTGACTGTTTTTGCACACGTTATAATTTTTAAATTACATTTTATAATTTAAGACATCACGTAATTTGCAGCTCTGAGCAAAATACCTCCTTTTCTATTGATGTTGTTAAAGGGTTAATTGGCCCAGGAGCTGTCAGTGCTTTGTCCATATCTGGTTTAAATTCACTCCCTCTTAGGAGAGTCTTGTTGTCCTAGTGTCAGAATAAGAGTAAATGGGATGTAAATGTAATTCTTTTTGTAACTCTATAAATAGTTCTGTAAATGTGCGCTTGCATGTACATATTATACCGAACTGACAGAAATAACTCCAGATTATAACTCCATTTCCTCCCTGTAAATGATTCGGGTTCATTTCAGAATAAATGAAGCAGGATTTTGTGTTTTCATTATGTCTTGGTTTGTTTCTATAATCAAATCAAAATTACCGTAGCACTGAAATTTACACCGCTGCAATGTTTTTCCTTTCTGAAGCCCTTCATTCTCATCCATTTTCACCTCCTTAATGTTAAAGCCACATTAAGTGATTAGCTTCCCCATACCGGTTCTCTTGCAAACCACTATGAATGCAGTTTCCTTGTTCTTCAGACAATCACCCCAGTCTCCCTTCCCCGTTGCAGTAATCAACACCTTACAGGCACATTACGTCCGTAGAGTGAGTGCAGGTTCCTGAACGTCACCCAGCAGGTGCTAAAAGCATGCCCAGGCAGCAAGCCTTTGGTGCCATTAATGGCTGTGAGAACGAGGCCAGCGTGGTTGCAGCCGGGGCCAATGCGAGGTGCCGGGATTAGTGCTGAGCCACAGCTATGGAAGTAGCAAGCTGTTCTGAACGAAGCCCATGAAGTGGAACAGCGGCAGAGCTGATTGAACGCGGGCTGTCCGGGCCATTTAACATTGATTGAATGTGTGCCGCAGATGTAATGTTGGTGTCAGGCTCATTGGCAAATTGAGCCTTGTGCATGGGGGGAATTCAGGAGCAGAAACTGGATACATGTAAACGAGGAGGTGTGTGCAAATCGGTGTTCAGAGAAAGCGTGTTTGTGTATGAGTCTAGCTGGAGGTCAATAGTAAAGAAAAGCAGGGTATATTATAGCATTTGAAGAAGCTTGATTAAAGCCTAGGATTACTCCTGTGTATATGCAGTTAGTAAGAATCACACATAATTGTTAAATGGAATCTATCCATTCTATTCAATTGAACTGTATGGATAGATTGTATGGACAAACATATTTAATTACATAATTTGTAACAAAACTATTTTTTACATTTGATTTACATTCTGTTAAACGTCTGTATTTTTCATTTTGTTTCAGTGTCAACGAAAATAAAATGTAACAAACATGTACAGGAAGGTTATTCAGTAAGGTTATAAGGTTATTGGGCGGCTGGGTGGCCTAGTGGTTAAGGCATCCGCCCTGCGACCAGAAAGTCTGGGTTCGATCCTCAAGACCGCTAGGCACTGCTGAGGTACCCTGGCCGTGTTCCTGGCTGCCCACTGCTTCACTCGGTGAATGGGTTAAATGCAGAGAATTGAGCGATTTCCTCCGGGATAAAT